>CAXIWQ010000012.1:0-169432 GCA_964036275.1 Litoditis marina
GGCTTGCAGCTACAGAAAAAAATTTACACGGCTATCAAGTCTGTTGCTCCCAGCTACAAAAACCTTATACGACAATCTATTCTGTGATGCACAACCACAAAGTACGAATTGACGCGGTTATTGACTCTGTGGCTTGCAGCTACAGAAAAAAAGCTTATACGGCTATCAAGTCTGTTGCTCCCAGCTACAAAAACCTAATACGACAATCTATTCTGTGGTGCAACAAAGTACGAATTGACGCGGTTATTGACTCTGTGGCTTGCAGCTACAGAAAAAAAAGCTTATACGGCTATCAAGTGTATTGCTCACAGCTACAAGAACCTAATACGACTGAATATTCTGTGGCGCACAGCCACAAAAGACAAATTAACGCGGTTATTGACTCTTTGCCTTGCGGCTACAGAAAAAAGTTTATACGGCTATCAAGTCTGTTGCTCCCAGCTACAAAAACCTAATACGACAATCTATTCTGTGGTGCAACAAAGTACGAATTGACGCGGTTATTGACTCTGTGGCTTGCAGCTACAGAAAAAAGGTTTATACAAATATCAAGTCTGTTGCTCCCAGCTACAAGGAAGTAATACGACTATCTATTCTGTGGCGCACAGCCACGAAATACGAATTTACGCGGTTATCGACTCTTTGGCTTGCATTTACAGAAAACAGTTCATACGGCTATCAAGTCTGTTGCTGCCAGCTACAAAAACCTAATACGACTATCTATTCTGTGGCGCACAGCCACGAAATAAGAATTAACGCGGTTATCGACTCTTTGGCTTGCAGCTACAGAAAAAAATTTACACGGCTATCAAGTCTGTTGCTCCCAGCTACAAAAACCTTATACGACAATCTATTCTGTGGTGCACAACCACAAAGTACGAATTAACGCTGTTATCGAATCTCTGGCTTGCAGTTACAGAGAACAGTTCATACGGCTATCAAATCTGTTGCTCCCAGCTACAAAAACTTAATACAACTATCTTTCCTGTGGTGCACAACCAGAAAGTACGAATTAACGCGGTTATTGACTCTGTGGCTTGCAGCTACAAAAAAAAGCTTATACGGCTACCAAGTGTGTTGCTCACAGCTACAAGAACCTAAGACGACTATATATTCTGTGGCGCACAGCCACAAAAAACAAATTAACGCGGTTATTGACTCTTTGCCTTGCAGCTACAGAGAACAGTTCATACGGCTATCGAATCTATTGCTCCCAGCTACAAAAACCTAATACGACAATCTATTCTGTGGCGCACAGCCACAAAATACGAATTAACGCGGTTATTGACTCTTTGCCTTGCAGCTACAGAAAAAAGTTTATACGGCTATCAAGTCTGTTGCTCCCAGCTACAAAAACCTAATACGACAATCTATTCTGTGGCGCACAGCCACGAAATACGAATTAACGCGGTTATCGAATCTTTGGCTTGCAGTTACAGAGAACAGTTCATACGGCTATCAAATCTGTTGCTCCCAGCTACAAAAACCTTGAACGACAATCTATTCTGTGGTGCACAACCACAAAGTACGAATTAACGCTGTTATCGAATCTTTGGCTTGCAGTTACAGAGAACAGTTCATACGGCTATCAAATCTGTTGCTCCCAGCTACAAAAACTTAATACAACTATCTTTCCTGTGGTGCACAACCAGAATGTACGAATTAACGCGGTTATTGACTCTGTGGCTTGCAGCTACAAAAAAAAAGCTTATACGGCTACCAAGTGTGTTGCTCACAGCTACAAGAACCTAAGACGACTATATATTCTGTGGCGCACAGCCACAAAAAACAAATTAACGCGGTTATTGACTCTTTGCCTTGCCGCTACAGAGAACAGTTCATACGGCTATCAAATCTATTGCTCCCAGCTACAAAAACCTAATACGACAATCTATTATGTGGCGCACAGCCAAAAAATACGAATTTACGCGGTTATTGACTCTTTGCCTTGCAGCTACAGAAAAAAAATCATACGGCTATCAAGTCTGTTGCTCCCAGCTACAAAAACCTAATACGACTTTATATTCTGTGGCACACAGCCACAAAAGACAAATTAACGTGGTTATTGACTCTTTGCCTTGCAGCTACAGAAAAAAAGTTTATACGGCTATCAAGTCTGTTGCTCCAGCTACAAAAACCTAATACGACTATCTATTCTGTGGCGCACAGCCACGAAATATGAATTAACGCGGTTATCGACTCTTTGGCTTGCAGCTACAGAAAAAAGTTTACACGGCTATCAAGTCTGTTGCTCCCAGCTACAAAAACCTAATACGACAATCTATTCTGTGGTGCACAACCACAAAGTACGAATTGACGCGGTTATTGACTCTGTGGCTTGCAGCTACAGAAAAAAAGCTTATACGGCTATCAAGTGTGTTGCTCACAGCTACAAGAACCTAATACGACTGAATATTCTGTGGCGCACAGCCACAAAAGACGAATTAACGCGGTTGTTGACTCTTTGCCTTGCAGCTACAGAAAAAAAAGGTTTATACAAATATCAAGTCTGTTGCTCCCAGCTACAAGAAAGTAATACGACTATCTATTCTGTGGCGCAACGAAATACGAATTTACGCGGTTATCGACTCTTTGGCTTGCATTTACAGAAAACAGTTCATACGGCTATCAAGTCTGTTGCTGCCAGCTACAAAAACCTAATACGACTATCTATTCTGTGGCGCACAGCCACGAAATATGAATTAACGCGGTTATCGACTCTTTGGCTTGCAGCTACAGAAAAAAATTTACACGGCTATCAAGTCTGTTGCTCCAGCTACAAAAACCTTATACGACAATCTATTCTGTGGTGCACAACCACAAAGTACGAATTAACGCTGTTATCGAATCTTTGGCTTGCAGTTACAGAGAACAGTTCATACGGCTATCAAATCTGTTGCTCCCAGCTACAAAAACTTAATACAACTATCTTTCCTGTGGTGCACAACCAGAAAGTACGAATTAACGCGGTTATTGACTCTGTGGCTTGCAGCTACAAAAAAAAGCTTATACGGCTACCAAGTGTGTTGCTCACAGCTACAAGAACCTAAGACGACTATATATTCTGTGGCGCACAGCCACAAAAGACAAATTAACGCGGTTATTGACTCTTTGCCTTGCAGCTACAGAAAAAAGTTTATACGGCTATCAAGTCTGTTGCTCCCAGCTACAAAAACCTAATACGACAATCTATTCTGTGGTGCAACAAAGTACGAATTGACGCGGTTATTGACTCTGTTGCTTGCAGCTACAGAAAAAAAGCTTATACGGCTATCAAGTCTGTTGCTCCCAGCTACAAAAACCTAATACGACAATCTATTCTGTGGTGCAACAAAGTACGAATTGACGCGGTTATTGACTCTGTGGCTTGCAGCTACAGAGAACAGTTCATACGGCTATCAAATCTGTTGCTCCCAGCTACAAAAACCTTAAACGACAATCTATTCTGTGGTGCACAACCACAAAGTACGAATTAACGCTGTTATCGAATCTTTGGCTTGCAGTTACAGAGAACAGTTCATACGGCTATCAAATCTGTTGCTCCCAGCTACAAAAACTTAATACAACTATCTTTCCTGTGGTGCACAACCAGAATGTACGAATTAACGCGGTTATTGACTCTGTGGCTTGCAGCTACAAAAAAAAGCTTATACGGCTACCAAGTGTGTTGCTCACAGCTACAAGAACCTAAGACGACTATATATTCTGTGGCGCACAGCCACAAAAAACAAATTAACGCGGTTATTGACTCTTTGCCTTGCAGCTACAGAGAACAGTTCATACGGCTATCAAGTCTGTTGCTCCCAGCTACAAAAACCTAATACGACTTTATATTCTGTGGCACACAGCCACAAAAGACAAATTAACGTGGTTATTGACTCTTTGCCTTGCAGCTACAGAAAAAAAGTTTATACGGCTATCAAGTCTGTTGCTCCCAGCTACAAAAACCTAATACGACTATCTATTCTGTGGCGCACAGCCACGAAATATGAATTAACGCGGTTATCGACTCTTTGGCTTGCAGCTACAGAAAAAAGTTTACACGGCTATCAAGTCTGTTGCTCCCAGCTACAAAAACCTAATACGACAATCTATTCTGTGGTGCACAACCACAAAGTACGAATTGACGCGGTTATTGACTCTGTGGCTTGCAGCTACAGAAAAAAAGCTTATACGGCTATCAAGTGTGTTGCTCACAGCTACAAGAACCTAATACGACTGAATATTATGTGGCGCACAGCCACAAAAGACGAATTAACGCGGTTGTTGACTCTTTGCCTTGCAGCTACAGAAAAAAGGTTTATACAAATATCAAGTCTGTTGCTCCCAGCTACAAGAAAGTAATACGACTATCTATTCTGTGGCGCAACGAAATACGAATTTACGCGGTTATCGACTCTTTGGCTTGCATTTACAGAAAACAGTTCATACGGCTATCAAGTCTGTTGCTGCCAGCTACAAAAACCTAATACGACTATCTATTCTGTGGCGCACAGCCACGAAATATGAATTAACGCGGTTATCGACTCTTTGGCTTGCAGCTACAGAAAAAAATTTACACGGCTATCAAGTCTGTTGCTCCCAGCTACAAAAACCTTATACGACAATCTATTCTGTGGTGCACAACCACAAAGTACGAATTAACGCTGTTATCGAATCTTTGGCTTGCAGTTACAAAGAACAGTTCATACGGCTATCAAATCTGTTGCTCCCAGCTACAAAAACTTAATACAACTATCTTTCCTGTGGTGCACAACCAGAATGTACGAATTAACGCGGTTATTGACTCTGTGGCTTGCAGCTACAAAAAAAAGCTTATACGGCTACCAAGTGTGTTGCTCACAGCTACAAGAACCTAAGACGACTATATATTCTGTGGCGCACAGCCACAAAAAACAAATTAACGCGGTTATTGACTCTTTGCCTTGCCGCTACAGAGAACAGTTCATACGGCTATCAAATCTATTGCTCCCAGCTACAAAAACCTAATACGACAATCTATTATGTGGCGCACAGCCAAAAAATACGAATTTACGCGGTTATTGACTCTTTGCCTTGCAGCTACAGAAAAAAAATCATACGGCTATCAAGTCTGTTGCTCCCAGCTACAAAAACCTAATACGACTTTATATTCTGTGGCACACAGCCACAAAAGACAAATTAACGTGGTTATTGACTCTTTGCCTTGCAGCTACAGAAAAAAAGTTTATACGGCTATCAAGTCTGTTGCTCCCAGCTACAAAAACCTAATACGACTATCTATTCTGTGGCGCACAGCCACGAAATATGAATTAACGCGGTTATCGACTCTTTGGCTTGCAGCTACAGAAAAAAGTTTACACGGCTATCAAGTCTGTTGCTCCCAGCTACAAAAACCTAATACGACAATCTATTCTGTGGTGCACAACCACAAAGTACGAATTGACGCGGTTATTGACTCTGTGGCTTGCAGCTACAGAAAAAAAGCTTATACGGCTATCAAGTGTGTTGCTCACAGCTACAAGAACCTAATACGACTGAATATTCTGTGGCGCACAGCCACAAAAGACGAATTAACGCGGTTGTTGACTCTTTGCCTTGCAGCTACAGAAAAAAAAGGTTTATACAAATATCAAGTCTGTTGCTCCCAGCTACAAGAAAGTAATACGACTATCTATTCTGTGGCGCAACGAAATACGAATTTACGCGGTTATCGACTCTTTGGCTTGCATTTACAGAAAACAGTTCATACGGCTATCAAGTCTGTTGCTGCCAGCTACAAAAACCTAATACGACTATCTATTCTGTGGCGCACAGCCACGAAATATGAATTAACGCGGTTATCGACTCTTTGGCTTGCAGCTACAGAAAAAAATTTACACGGCTATCAAGTCTGTTGCTCCCAGCTACAAAAACCTTATACGACAATCTATTCTGTGGTGCACAACCACAAAGTACGAATTAACGCTGTTATCGAATCTTTGGCTTGCAGTTACAGAGAACAGTTCATACGGCTATCAAATCTGTTGCTCCCAGCTACAAAAACTTAATACAACTATCTTTCCTGTGGTGCACAACCAGAAAGTACGAATTAACGCGGTTATTGACTCTGTGGCTTGCAGCTACAAAAAAAAAGCTTATACGGCTACCAAGTGTGTTGCTCACAGCTACAAGAACCTAAGACGACTATATATTCTGTGGCGCACAGCCACAAAAGACAAATTAACGCGGTTATTGACTCTTTGCCTTGCAGCTACAGAAAAAAGTTTATACGGCTATCAAGTCTGTTGCTCCCAGCTACAAAAACCTAATACGACAATCTATTCTGTGGTGCAACAAAGTACGAATTGACGCGGTTATTGACTCTGTTGCTTGCAGCTACAGAAAAAAAGCTTATACGGCTATCAAGTCTGTTGCTCCCAGCTACAAAAACCTAATACGACAATCTATTCTGTGGTGCAACAAAGTACGAATTGACGCGGTTATTGACTCTGTGGCTTGCAGCTACAGAGAACAGTTCATACGGCTATCAAATCTGTTGCTCCCAGCTACAAAAACCTTAAACGACAATCTGTTCTGTGGTGCACAACCACAAAGTACGAATTAACGCTGTTATCGAATCTTTGGCTTGCAGTTACAGAGAACAGTTCATACGGCTATCAAATCTGTTGCTCCCAGCTACAAAAACTTAATACAACTATCTTTCCTGTGGTGCACAACCAGAATGTACGAATTAACGCGGTTATTGACTCTGTGGCTTGCAGCTACAAAAAAAAGCTTATACGGCTACCAAGTGTGTTGCTCACAGCTACAAGAACCTAAGACGACTTTATATTCTGTGGCACACAGCCACAAAAGACAAATTAACGTGGTTATTGACTCTTTGCCTTGCAGCTACAGAAAAAAAGTTTATACGGCTATCAAGTCTGTTGCTCCCAGCTACAAAAACCTAATACGACTATCTATTCTGTGGCGCACAGCCACGAAATATGAATTAACGCGGTTATCGACTCTTTGGCTTGCAGCTACAGAAAAAGTTTACACGGCTATCAAGTCTGTTGCTCCAGCTACAAAAACCTAATACGACAATCTATTCTGTGGTGCACAACCACAAAGTACGAATTGACGCGGTTATTGACTCTGTGGCTTGCAGCTACAGAAAAAAAGCTTATACGGCTATCAAGTGTGTTGCTCACAGCTACAAGAACCTAATACGACTGAATATTATGTGGCGCACAGCCACAAAAGACGAATTAACGCGGTTGTTGACTCTTTGCCTTGCAGCTACAGAAAAAAGGTTTATACAAATATCAAGTCTGTTGCTCCCAGCTACAAGAAAGTAATACGACTATCTATTCTGTGGCGCAACGAAATACGAATTTACGCGGTTATCGACTCTTTGGCTTGCATTTACAGAAAACAGTTCATACGGCTATCAAGTCTGTTGCTGCCAGCTACAAAAACCTAATACGACTATCTATTCTGTGGCGCACAGCCACGAAATATGAATTAACGCGGTTATCGACTCTTTGGCTTGCAGCTACAGAAAAAAATTTACACGGCTATCAAGTCTGTTGCTCCCAGCTACAAAAACCTTATACGACAATCTATTCTGTGGTGCACAACCACAAAGTACGAATTAACGCTGTTATCGAATCTTTGGCTTGCAGTTACAAAGAACAGTTCATACGGCTATCAAATCTGTTGCTCCCAGCTACAAAAACTTAATACAACTATCTTTCCTGTGGTGCACAACCAGAAAGTACGAATTAACGCGGTTATTGACTCTGTGGCTTGCAGCTACAAAAAAAAAGCTTATACAGCTACCAAGTGTGTTGCTCACAGCTACAAGAACCTAAGACGACTATATATTCTGTGGCGCACAGCCACAAAAGACAAATTAACGCGGTTATTGACTCTTTGCCTTGCAGCTACAGAAAAAAGTTTATACGGCTATCAAGTCTGTTGCTCCCAGCTACAAAAACCTAATACGACAATCTATTCTGTGGTGCAACAAAGTACGAATTGACGCGGTTATTGACTCTGTGGCTTGCAGCTACAGAAAAAAAGCTTATACGGCTATCAAGTGTATTGCTCACAGCTACAAGAACCTAATACGACTGAATATTCTGTGGCGCACAGCCAAAAAATACGAATTTACGCGGTTATTGACTCTTTGCCTTGCAGCTACAGAAAAAAATCATACGGCTATCAAGTCTGTTGCTCCCAGCTACAAAAACCTAATACGACTTTATATTCTGTGGCACACAGCCACAAAAGACAAATTAACGTGGTTATTGACTCTTTGCCTTGCAGCTACAGAAAAAAAGTTTATACGGCTATCAAGTCTGTTGCTCCCAGCTACAAAAACCTAATACGACTATCTATTCTGTGGCGCACAGCCACGAAATATGAATTAACGCGGTTATCGACTCTTTGGCTTGCAGCTACAGAAAAAAGTTTACACGGCTATCAAGTCTGTTGCTCCCAGCTACAAAAACCTAATACGACAATCTATTCTGTGGTGCACAACCACAAAGTACGAATTGACGCGGTTATTGACTCTGTGGCTTGCAGCTACAGAAAAAAAGCTTATACGGCTATCAAGTGTGTTGCTCACAGCTACAAGAACCTAATACGACTGAATATTCTGTGGCGCACAGCCACAAAAGACGAATTAACGCGGTTGTTGACTCTTTGCCTTGCAGCTACAGAAAAAAGGTTTATACAAATATCAAGTCTGTTGCTCCCAGCTACAAGAAAGTAATACGACTATCTATTCTGTGGCGCAACGAAATACGAATTTACGCGGTTATCGACTCTTTGGCTTGCATTTACAGAAAACAGTTCATACGGCTATCAAGTCTGTTGCTGCCAGCTACAAAAACCTAATACGACTATCTATTCTGTGGCGCACAGCCACGAAATATGAATTAACGCGGTTATCGACTCTTTGGCTTGCAGCTACAGAAAAAAATTTACACGGCTATCAAGTCTGTTGCTCCCAGCTACAAAAACCTTATACGACAATCTATTCTGTGGTGCACAACCACAAAGTACGAATTAACGCTGTTATCGAATCTTTGGCTTGCAGTTACAGAGAACAGTTCATACGGCTATCAATCTGTTGCTCCCAGCTACAAAAACTTAATACAACTATCTTTCCTGTGGTGCACAACCAGAAAGTACGAATTAACGCGGTTATTGACTCTGTGGCTTGCAGCTACAAAAAAAAAGCTTATACGGCTACCAAGTGTGTTGCTCACAGCTACAAGAACCTAAGACGACTATATATTCTGTGGCGCACAGCCACAAAAGACAAATTAACGCGGTTATTGACTCTTTGCCTTGCAGCTACAGAAAAAAGTTTATACGGCTATCAAGTCTGTTGCTCCCAGCTACAAAAACCTAATACGACAATCTATTCTGTGGTGCAACAAAGTACGAATTGACGCGGTTATTGACTCTGTTGCTTGCAGCTACAGAAAAAAAGCTTATACGGCTATCAAGTCTGTTGCTCCCAGCTACAAAAACCTAATACGACAATCTATTCTGTGGTGCAACAAAGTACGAATTGACGCGGTTATTGACTCTGTGGCTTGCAGCTACAGAGAACAGTTCATACGGCTATCAAATCTGTTGCTCCCAGCTACAAAAACCTTAAACGACAATCTATTCTGTGGTGCACAACCACAAAGTACGAATTAACGCTGTTATCGAATCTTGGCTTGCAGTTACAGAGAACAGTTCATACGGCTATCAAATCTGTTGCTCCCAGCTACAAAAACTTAATACAACTATCTTTCCTGTGGTGCACAACCAGAATGTACGAATTAACGCGGTTATTGACTCTGTGGCTTGCAGCTACAAAAAAAAGCTTATACGGCTACCAAGTGTGTTGCTCACAGCTACAAGAACCTAAGACGACTATATATTCTGTGGCGCACAGCCACAAAAAACAAATTAACGCGGTTATTGACTCTTTGCCTTGCAGCTACAGAGAACAGTTCATACGGCTATCAAATCTATTGCTCCCAGCTACAAAAACCTAATACGACAATCTATTATGTGGCGCACAGCCAAAAAATACGAATTTACGCGGTTATTGACTCTTTGCCTTGCAGCTACAGAAAAAAAATCATACGGCTATCAAGTCTGTTGCTCCCAGCTACAAAAACCTAATACGACTTTATATTCTGTGGCACACAGCCACAAAAGACAAATTAACGTGGTTATTGACTCTTTGCCTTGCAGCTACAGAAAAAAAGTTTATACGGCTATCAAGTCTGTTGCTCCCAGCTACAAAAACCTAATACGACTATCTATTCTGTGGCGCACAGCCACGAAATATGAATTAACGCGGTTATCGACTCTTTGGCTTGCAGCTACAGAAAAAAGTTTACACGGCTATCAAGTCTGTTGCTCCCAGCTACAAAAACCTAATACGACAATCTATTCTGTGGTGCACAACCACAAAGTACGAATTGACGCGGTTATTGACTCTGTGGCTTGCAGCTACAGAAAAAAAGCTTATACGGCTATCAAGTGTGTTGCTCACAGCTACAAGAACCTAATACGACTGAATATTCTGTGGCGCACAGCCACAAAAGACGAATTAACGCGGTTGTTGACTCTTTGCCTTGCAGCTACAGAAAAAAGGTTTATACAAATATCAAGTCTGTTGCTCCCAGCTACAAGAAAGTAATACGACTATCTATTCTGTGGCGCAACGAAATACGAATTTACGCGGTTATCGACTCTTTGGCTTGCATTTACAGAAAACAGTTCATACGGCTATCAAGTCTGTTGCTGCCAGCTACAAAAACCTAATACGACTATCTATTCTGTGGCGCACAGCCACGAAATATGAATTAACGCGGTTATCGACTCTTTGGCTTGCAGCTACAGAAAAAAATTTACACGGCTATCAAGTCTGTTGCTCCCAGCTACAAAAACCTTATACGACAATCTATTCTGTGGTGCACAACCACAAAGTACGAATTAACGCTGTTATCGAATCTTTGGCTTGCAGTTACAAAGAACAGTTCATACGGCTATCAAATCTGTTGCTCCCAGCTACAAAAACTTAATACAACTATCTTTCCTGTGGTGCACAACCAGAAAGTACGAATTAACGCGGTTATTGACTCTGTGGCTTGCAGCTACAAAAAAAAAGCTTATACAGCTACCAAGTGTGTTGCTCACAGCTACAAGAACCTAAGACGACTATATATTCTGTGGCGCACAGCCACAAAAGACAAATTAACGCGGTTATTGACTCTTTGCCTTGCAGCTACAGAAAAAAGTTTATACGGCTATCAAGTCTGTTGCTCCCAGCTACAAAAACCTAATACGACAATCTATTCTGTGGTGCAACAAAGTACGAATTGACGCGGTTATTGACTCTGTGGCTTGCAGCTACAGAAAAAAAGCTTATACGGCTATCAAGTGTATTGCTCACAGCTACAAGAACCTAATACGACTGAATATTCTGTGGCGCACAGCCACAAAAGACAAATTAACGCGGTTATTGACTTTTTGCCTTGCAGCTACAGAAAAAAGTTTATACGGCTATCAAGTCTGTTGCTCCCAGCTACAAAAACCTAATACGACAATCTATTCTGTGGTGCAACAAAGTACGAATTGACGCGGTTATTGACTCTGTGGCTTGCAGCTACAGAAAAAAAGCTTATACGGCTATCAAGTGTATTGCTCACAGCTACAAGAACCTAATACGACTGAATATTCTGTGGCGCACAGCCACAAAAAAACGAATTAACGCGGTTATTGACTCTTTGCCTTGCAGCTACAGAAAAAAGGTTTATACAAATATCAAGTCTGTTGCTCCCAGCTACAAAAACCTAATACGACAATCTATTCTGTGGTGCAACAAAGTACGAATTGACGCGGTTATTGACTCTGTGGCTTGCAGCTACAGAGAACAGTTCATACGGCTACCAAGTGTGTTGCTCACAGCTACAAGAACCTAAGACGACTATATATTCTGTGGCGCACAGCCACGAAATATGAATTAACGCGGTTATCGACTCTTTGGCTTGCAGCTACAGAAAAAAATTTACACGGCTATCAAGTCTGTTGCTCCCAGCTACAAAAACCTTATACGACAATCTATTCTGTGGTGCACAACCACAAAGTACGAATTAACGCTGTTATCGAATCTTTGGCTTGTAGTTACAGAGAACAGTTCATACGGCTATCAAATCTGTTGCTCCCAGCTACAAAAACCTTAAACGACAATCTATTCTGTGGTGCACAACCACAAAGTACGAATTAACGCTGTTATCGAATCTTTGGCTTGCAGTTACAGAGAACAGTTCATACGGCTATCAAATCTGTTGCTCCCAGCTACAAAAACTTAATACAACTATCTTTCCTGTGGTGCACAACCAGAGTGTACGAATTAACGCGGTTATTGACTCTGTGGCTTGCAGCTACAAAAAAAAGCTTATACGGCTACCAAGTGTGTTGCTCACAGCTACAAGAACCTAAGACGACTATATATTCTGTGGCGCACAGCCACAAAAAACAAATTAACGCGGTTATTGACTCTTTGCCTTGCAGCTACAGAGAACAGTTCATACGGCTATCAAATCTATTGCTCCCAGCTACAAAAACCTAATACGACAATCTATTATGTGGCGCACAGCCAAAAAATACGAATTTACGCGGTTATTGACTCTTTGCCTTGCAGCTACAGAAAAAAAAACATACGGCTATCAAGTCTGTTGCTCCAGCTACAAAAACCTAATACGACTTTATATTCTGTGGCACACAGCCACAAAAGACAAATTAACGTGGTTATTGACTCTTTGCCTTGCAGCTACAGAAAAAAAGTTTATACGGCTATCAAGTCTGTTGCTCCCAGCTACAAAAACCTAATACGACTATCTATTCTGTGGCGCACATCCACGAAATATGAATTAACGCGGTTATCGACTCTTT
The DNA here is from genome assembly GCA_964036275.1 of Litoditis marina. NCBI lineage: Eukaryota > Metazoa > Nematoda > Chromadorea > Rhabditida > Rhabditidae > Litoditis > Litoditis marina. The sequence goes on from CAXIWQ010000012.1 coordinate 12,943, forward strand.
GGCTTGCAGCTACAGAAAAAAGTTTACACGGCTATCAAGTCTGTTGCTCCCAGCTACAAAAACCTAATACGACAATCTATTCTGTGGTGCACAACCACAAAGTACGAATTGACGCGGTTATTGACTCTGTGGCTTGCAGCTACAGAAAAAAAGCTTATACGGCTATCAAGTGTGTTGCTCACAGCTACAAGAACCTAATACGACTGAATATTCTGTGGCGCACAGCCACAAAAGACGAATTAACGCGGTTGTTGACTCTTTGCCTTGCAGCTACAGAAAAAAGGTTTATACAAATATCAAGTCTGTTGCTCCCAGCTACAAGAAAGTAATACGACTATCTATTCTGTGGCGCAACGAAATACGAATTTACGCGGTTATCGACTCTTTGGCTTGCATTTACAGAAAACAGTTCATACGGCTATCAAGTCTGTTGCTGCCAGCTACAAAAACCTAATACGACTATCTATTCTGTGGCGCACATCCACGAAATATGAATTAACGCGGTTATCGACTCTTTGGCTTGCAGCTACAGAAAAAAATTTACACGGCTATCAAGTCTGTTGCTCCCAGCTACAAAAACCTAATACGACAATCTATTATGTGGCGCACAGCCAAAAAATACGAATTTACGCGGTTATTGACTCTTTGCCTTGCAGCTACAGAAAAAAAAATCATACGGCTATCAAGTCTGTTGCTCCCAGCTACAAAAACCTAATACGACTTTATATTCTGTGGCACACAGCCACAAAAGACAAATTAACGTGGTTATTGACTCTTTGCCTTGCAGCTACAGAAAAAAAGTTTATACGGCTATCAAGTCTGTTGCTCCCAGCTACAAAAACCTAATACGACTATCTATTCTGTGGCGCACATCCACGAAATATGAATTAACGCGGTTATCGACTCTTTGGCTTGCAGCTACAGAAAAAAGTTTACACGGCTATCAAGTCTGTTGCTCCCAGCTACAAAAACCTAATACGACAATCTATTCTGTGGTGCACAACCACAAAGTACGAATTGACGCGGTTATTGACTCTGTGGCTTGCAGCTACAGAAAAAAGCTTATACGGCTATCAAGTGTGTTGCTCACAGCTACAAGAACCTAATACGACTGAATATTCTGTGGCGCACAGCCACAAAAGACGAATTAACGCGGTTGTTGACTCTTTGCCTTGCAGCTACAGAAAAAAGGTTTATACAAATATCAAGTCTGTTGCTCCCAGCTACAAGAAAGTAATACGACTATCTATTCTGTGGCGCAACGAAATACGAATTTACGCGGTTATCGACTCTTTGGCTTGCATTTACAGAAAACAGTTCATACGGCTATCAAGTCTGTTGCTGCCAGCTACAAAAACCTAATACGACTATCTATTCTGTGGCGCACATCCACGAAATATGAATTAACGCGGTTATCGACTCTTTGGCTTGCAGCTACAGAAAAAAATTTACACGGCTATCAAGTCTGTTGCTCCCAGCTACAAAAACCTTATACGACAATCTATTCTGTGGTGCACAACCACAAAGTACGAATTAACGCTGTTATCGAATCTTTGGCTTGCAGTTACAGAGAACAGTTCATACGGCTATCAAATCTGTTGCTCCCAGCTACAAAAACCTTAAACGACAATCTATTCTGTGGTGCACAACCACAAAGTACGAATTAACGCTGTTATCGAATCTTTGGCTTGCAGTTACAGAGAACAGTTCATACGGCTATCAAATCTGTTGCTCCCAGCTACAAAAACTTAATACAACTATCTTTCCTGTGGTGCACAACCAGAATGTACGAATTAACGCGGTTATTGACTCTGTGGCTTGCAGCTACAAAAAAAAGCCTATACGGCTACCAAGTGTGTTGCTCACAGCTACAAGAACCTAAGACGACTATATATTCTGTGGCGCACAGCCACAAAAAACAAATTAACGCGGTTATTGACTCTTTGCCTTGCAGCTACAGAGAACAGTTCATACGGCTATCAAATCTATTGCTCCCAGCTACAAAAACCTAATACGACAATCTATTATGTGGCGCACAGCCAAAAAATACGAATTTACGCGGTTATTGACTTTTTGCCTTGCAGCTACAGAAAAAAAATCATACGGCTATCAAGTCTGTTGCTCCCAGCTACAAAAACCTAATACGACTTTATATTCTGTGGCACACAGCCACAAAAGACAAATTAACGTGGTTATTGACTCTTTGCCTTGCAGCTACAGAAAAAAAGTTTATACGGCTATCAAGTCTGTTGCTCCCAGCTACAAAAACCTAATACGACTATCTATTCTGTGGCGCACATCCACGAAATATGAATTAACGCGGTTATCGACTCTTCGGCTTGCAGCTACAGAAAAAAGTTTACACGGCTATCAAGTCTGTTGCTCCCAGCTACAAAAACCTAATACGACAATCTATTCTGTGGTGCACAACCACAAAGTACGAATTGACGCGGTTATTGACTCTGTGGCTTGCAGCTACAGAAAAAAAGCTTATACGGCTATCAAGTGTGTTGCTCACAGCTACAAGAACCTAATACGACTGAATATTCTGTGGCGCACAGCCACAAAAGACGAATTAACGCGGTTGTTGACTCTTTGCCTTGCAGCTACAGAAAAAAGGTTTATACAAATATCAAGTCTGTTGCTCCCAGCTACAAGAAAGTAATACGACTATCTATTCTGTGGCGCAACGAAATACGAATTTACGCGGTTATCGACTCTTTGGCTTGCATTTACAGAAAACAGTTCATACGGCTATCAAGTCTGTTGCTGCCAGCTACAAAAACCTAATACGACTATCTATTCTGTGGCGCACATCCACGAAATATGAATTAACGCGGTTATCGACTCTTTGGCTTGCAGCTACAGAAAAAAAGGTTTATACGGCTATTAAGTCTGTTGCTTCCAGCTACAAGAAAGTAATACGACTATCTATTCTGTGGTGCACAGCCACGAAATACGAATTAACGCTGTTATCGAATCTTTGGCTTGCAGTTACAGAGAACAGTTCATACGGCTATCAAATCTGTTGCTCCCAGCTACAAAAACCTTAAACGACAATCTATTCTGTGGTGCACAACCACAAAGTACGAATTAACGCTGTTATCGAATCTTTGGCTTGCAGTTACAGAGAACAGTTCATACGGCTATCAAATCTGTTGCTCCCAGCTACAAAAACTTAATACAACTATCTTTCCTGTGGTGCACAACCAGAATGTACGAATTAACGCGGTTATTGACTCTGTGGCTTGCAGCTACAAAAAAAAGCTTATACGGCTACCAAGTGTGTTGCTCACAGCTACAAGAACCTAAGACGACTATATATTCTGTGGCGCACAGCCACAAAAAACAAATTAACGCGGTTATTGACTCTTTGCCTTGCAGCTACAGAGAACAGTTCATACGGCTATCAAATCTATTGCTCCCAGCTACAAAAACCTAATACGACAATCTATTATGTGGCGCACAGCCAAAAAATACGAATTTACGCGGTTATTGACTCTTTGCCTTGCAGCTACAGAAAAAAAAATCATACGGCTATCAAGTCTGTTGCTCCCAGCTACAAAAACCTAATACGACTTTATATTCTGTGGCACACAGCCACAAAAGACAAATTAACGTGGTTATTGACTCTTTGCCTTGCAGCTACAGAAAAAAGTTTATACGGCTATCAAGTCTGTTGCTCCCAGCTACAAAAACCTAATACGACTATCTATTCTGTGGCGCACATCCACGAAATATGAATTAACGCGGTTATCGACTCTTTGGCTTGCAGCTACAGAAAAAAGTTTACACGGCTATCAAGTCTGTTGCTCCCAGCTACAAAAACCTAATACGACAATCTATTCTGTGGTGCACAACCACAAAGTACGAATTGACGCGGTTATTGACTCTGTGGCTTGCAGCTACAGAAAAAAGCTTATACGGCTATCAAGTGTGTTGCTCACAGCTACAAGAACCTAATACGACTGAATATTCTGTGGCGCACAGCCACAAAAGACGAATTAACGCGGTTGTTGACTCTTTGCCTTGCAGCTACAGAAAAAAGGTTTATACAAATATCAAGTCTGTTGCTCCCAGCTACAAGAAAGTAATACGACTATCTATTCTGTGGCGCAACGAAATACGAATTTACGCGGTTATCGACTCTTTGGCTTGCATTTACAGAAAACAGTTCATACGGCTATCAAGTCTGTTGCTGCCAGCTACAAAAACCTAATACGACTATCTATTCTGTGGCGCACATCCACGAAATATGAATTAACGCGGTTATCGACTCTTTGGCTTGCAGCTACAGAAAAAAATTTACACGGCTATCAAGTCTGTTGCTCCCAGCTACAAAAACCTTATACGACAATCTATTCTGTGGTGCACAACCACAAAGTACGAATTAACGCTGTTATCGAATCTTTGGCTTGCAGTTACAGAGAACAGTTCATACGGCTATCAAATCTGTTGCTCCCAGCTACAAAAACCTTAAACGACAATCTATTCTGTGGTGCACAACCACAAAGTACGAATTAACGCTGTTATCGAATCTTTGGCTTGCAGTTACAGAGAACAGTTCATACGGCTATCAAATCTGTTGCTCCCAGCTACAAAAACTTAATACAACTATCTTTCCTGTGGTGCACAACCAGAATGTACGAATTAACGCGGTTATTGACTCTGTGGCTTGCAGCTACAAAAAAAAGCCTATACGGCTACCAAGTGTGTTGCTCACAGCTACAAGAACCTAAGACGACTATATATTCTGTGGCGCACAGCCACAAAAAACAAATTAACGCGGTTATTGACTCTTTGCCTTGCAGCTACAGAGAACAGTTCATACGGCTATCAAATCTATTGCTCCCAGCTACAAAAACCTAATACGACAATCTATTATGTGGCGCACAGCCAAAAAATACGAATTTACGCGGTTATTGACTTTTTGCCTTGCAGCTACAGAAAAAAAAATCATACGGCTATCAAGTCTGTTGCTCCCAGCTACAAAAACCTAATACGACTTTATATTCTGTGGCACACAGCCACAAAAGACAAATTAACGTGGTTATTGACTCTTTGCCTTGCAGCTACAGAAAAAAAGTTTATACGGCTATCAAGTCTGTTGCTCCCAGCTACAAAAACCTAATACGACTATCTATTCTGTGGCGCACATCCACGAAATATGAATTAACGCGGTTATCGACTCTTCGGCTTGCAGCTACAGAAAAAAGTTTACACGGCTATCAAGTCTGTTGCTCCCAGCTACAAAAACCTAATACGACAATCTATTCTGTGGTGCACAACCACAAAGTACGAATTGACGCGGTTATTGACTCTGTGGCTTGCAGCTACAGAAAAAAAGCTTATACGGCTATCAAGTGTGTTGCTCACAGCTACAAGAACCTAATACGACTGAATATTCTGTGGCGCACAGCCACAAAAGACGAATTAACGCGGTTGTTGACTCTTTGCCTTGCAGCTACAGAAAAAAGGTTTATACAAATATCAAGTCTGTTGCTCCCAGCTACAAGAAAGTAATACGACTATCTATTCTGTGGCGCAACGAAATACGAATTTACGCGGTTATCGACTCTTTGGCTTGCATTTACAGAAAACAGTTCATACGGCTATCAAGTCTGTTGCTGCCAGCTACAAAAACCTAATACGACTATCTATTCTGTGGCGCACATCCACGAAATATGAATTAACGCGGTTATCGACTCTTTGGCTTGCAGCTACAGAAAAAAAGGTTTATACGGCTATTAAGTCTGTTGCTTCCAGCTACAAGAAAGTAATACGACTATCTATTCTGTGGTGCACAGCCACGAAATACGAATTAACGCTGTTATCGAATCTTTGGCTTGCAGTTACAGAGAACAGTTCATACGGCTATCAAATCTGTTGCTCCCAGCTACAAAAACCTTAAACGACAATCTATTCTGTGGTGCACAACCACAAAGTACGAATTAACGCTGTTATCGAATCTTTGGCTTGCAGTTACAGAGAACAGTTCATACGGCTATCAAATCTGTTGCTCCCAGCTACAAAAACTTAATACAACTATCTTTCCTGTGGTGCACAACCAGAATGTACGAATTAACGCGGTTATTGACTCTGTGGCTTGCAGCTACAAAAAAAAGCTTATACGGCTACCAAGTGTGTTGCTCACAGCTACAAGAACCTAAGACGACTATATATTCTGTGGCGCACAGCCACAAAAAACAAATTAACGCGGTTATTGACTCTTTGCCTTGCAGCTACAGAGAACAGTTCATACGGCTATCAAATCTATTGCTCCCAGCTACAAAAACCTAATACGACAATCTATTATGTGGCGCACAGCCAAAAAATACGAATTTACGCGGTTATTGACTCTTTGCCTTGCAGCTACAGAAAAAAAAATCATACGGCTATCAAGTCTGTTGCTCCCAGCTACAAAAACCTAATACGACTTTATATTCTGTGGCACACAGCCACAAAAGACAAATTAACGTGGTTATTGACTCTTTGCCTTGCAGCTACAGAAAAAAGTTTATACGGCTATCAAGTCTGTTGCTCCCAGCTACAAAAACCTAATACGACTATCTATTCTGTGGCGCACAGCCACGAAATATGAATTAACGCGGTTATCGACTCATTGGCTTGCAGCTACAGAAAAAAGTTTACACGGCTATCAAGTCTGTTGCTCCCAGCTACAAAAACCTAATACGACAATCTATTCTGTGGTGCACAACCACAAAGTACGAATTGACGCGGTTATTGACTCTGTGGCTTGCAGCTACAGAAAAAAAGCTTATACGGCTATCAAGTGTGTTGCTCACAGCTACAAGAACCTAATACGACTGAATATTCTGTGGCGCACAGCCACAAAAGACGAATTAACGCGGTTGTTGACTCTTTGCCTTGCAGCTACAGAAAAAAGGTTTATACAAATATCAAGTCTGTTGCTCCCAGCTACAAAAACCTAATACGACTTTATATTCTGTGGCACACAGCCACAAAAGACAAATTAACGTGGTTATTGACTCTTTGCCTTGCAGCTACAGAAAAAAAGTTTATACGGCTATCAAGTCTGTTGCTCCCAGCTACAAAAACCTAATACGACTATCTATTCTGTGGCGCACATCCACGAAATATGAATTAACGCGGTTATCGACTCTTCGGCTTGCAGCTACAGAAAAAAGTTTACACGGCTATCAAGTCTGTTGCTCCCAGCTACAAAAACCTAATACGACAATCTATTCTGTGGTGCACAACCACAAAGTACGAATTGACGCGGTTATTGACTCTGTGGCTTGCAGCTACAGAAAAAAAGCTTATACGGCTATCAAGTGTGTTGCTCACAGCTACAAGAACCTAATACGACTGAATATTCTGTGGCGCACAGCCACAAAAGACGAATTAACGCGGTTGTTGACTCTTTGCCTTGCAGCTACAGAAAAAAGGTTTATACAAATATCAAGTCTGTTGCTCCCAGCTACAAGAAAGTAATACGACTATCTATTCTGTGGCGCAACGAAATACGAATTTACGCGGTTATCGACTCTTTGGCTTGCATTTACAGAAAACAGTTCATACGGCTATCAAGTCTGTTGCTGCCAGCTACAAAAACCTAATACGACTATCTATTCTGTGGCGCACATCCACGAAATATGAATTAACGCGGTTATCGACTCTTTGGCTTGCAGCTACAGAAAAAAAGGTTTATACGGCTATTAAGTCTGTTGCTTCCAGCTACAAGAAAGTAATACGACTATCTATTCTGTGGTGCACAGCCACGAAATACGAATTAACGCTGTTATCGAATCTTTGGCTTGCAGTTACAGAGAACAGTTCATACGGCTATCAAATCTGTTGCTCCCAGCTACAAAAACCTTAAACGACAATCTATTCTGTGGTGCACAACCACAAAGTACGAATTAACGCTGTTATCGAATCTTTGGCTTGCAGTTACAGAGAACAGTTCATACGGCTATCAAATCTGTTGCTCCCAGCTACAAAAACTTAATACAACTATCTTTCCTGTGGTGCACAACCAGAATGTACGAATTAACGCGGTTATTGACTCTGTGGCTTGCAGCTACAAAAAAAAGCTTATACGGCTACCAAGTGTGTTGCTCACAGCTACAAGAACCTAAGACGACTATATATTCTGTGGCGCACAGCCACAAAAAACAAATTAACGCGGTTATTGACTCTTTGCCTTGCAGCTACAGAGAACAGTTCATACGGCTATCAAATCTATTGCTCCCAGCTACAAAAACCTAATACGACAATCTATTATGTGGCGCACAGCCAAAAAATACGAATTTACGCGGTTATTGACTCTTTGCCTTGCAGCTACAGAAAAAAAAATCATACGGCTATCAAGTCTGTTGCTCCCAGCTACAAAAACCTAATACGACTTTATATTCTGTGGCACACAGCCACAAAAGACAAATTAACGTGGTTATTGACTCTTTGCCTTGCAGCTACAGAAAAAAGTTTATACGGCTATCAAGTCTGTTGCTCCCAGCTACAAAAACCTAATACGACTATCTATTCTGTGGCGCACAGCCACGAAATATGAATTAACGCGGTTATCGACTCATTGGCTTGCAGCTACAGAAAAAAGTTTACACGGCTATCAAGTCTGTTGCTCCCAGCTACAAAAACCTAATACGACAATCTATTCTGTGGTGCACAACCACAAAGTACGAATTGACGCGGTTATTGACTCTGTGGCTTGCAGCTACAGAAAAAAAGCTTATACGGCTATCAAGTGTGTTGCTCACAGCTACAAGAACCTAATACGACTGAATATTCTGTGGCGCACAGCCACAAAAGACGAATTAACGCGGTTGTTGACTCTTTGCCTTGCAGCTACAGAAAAAAGGTTTATACAAATATCAAGTCTGTTGCTCCCAGCTACAAGAAAGTAATACGACTATCTATTCTGTGGCGCAACGAAATACGAATTTACGCGGTTATCGACTCTTTGGCTTGCATTTACAGAAAACAGTTCATACGGCTATCAAGTCTGTTGCTGCCAGCTACAAAAACCTAATACGACTATCTATTCTGTGGCGCACATCCACGAAATATGAATTAACGCGGTTATCGACTCTTTGGCTTGCAGCTACAGAAAAAAATTTACACGGCTATCAAGTCTGTTGCTCCCAGCTACAAAAACCTTATACGACAATCTATTCTGTGGTGCACAACCACAAAGTACGAATTAACGCTGTTATCGAATCTTTGGCTTGCAGTTACAGAGAACAGTTCATACGGCTATCAAATCTGTTGCTCCCAGCTACAAAAACCTTAAACGACAATCTATTCTGTGGTGCACAACCACAAAGTACGAATTAACGCTGTTATCGAATCTTTGGCTTGCAGTTACAGAGAACAGTTCATACGGCTATCAAATCTGTTGCTCCCAGCTACAAAAACTTAATACAACTATCTTTCCTGTGGTGCACAACCAGAATGTACGAATTAACGCGGTTATTGACTCTGTGGCTTGCAGCTACAAAAAAAAGCTTATACGGCTACCAAGTGTGTTGCTCACAGCTACAAGAACCTAAGACGACTATATATTCTGTGGCGCACAGCCACAAAAAACAAATTAACGCGGTTATTGACTCTTTGCCTTGCAGCTACAGAGAACAGTTCATACGGCTATCAAATCTATTGCTCCCAGCTACAAAAACCTAATACGACAATCTATTATGTGGCGCACAGCCAAAAAATACGAATTTACGCGGTTATTGACTCTTTGCCTTGCAGCTACAGAAAAAAAATCATACGGCTATCAAGTCTGTTGCTCCCAGCTACAAAAACCTAATACGACTTTATATTCTGTGGCACACAGCCACAAAAGACAAATTAACGTGGTTATTGACTCTTTGCCTTGCAGCTACAGAAAAAAAGTTTATACGGCTATCAAGTCTGTTGCTCCCAGCTACAAAAACCTAATACGACTATCTATTCTGTGGCGCACAGCCACGAAATATGAATTAACGCGGTTATCGACTCTTTGGCTTGCAGCTACAGAAAAAAGTTTACACGGCTATCAAGTCTGTTGCTTCCAGCTACAAAAACCTAATACGACAATCTATTCTGTGGTGCACAACCACAAAGTACGAATTGACGCGGTTATTGACTCTGTGGCTTGCAGCTACAGAAAAAAAGCTTATACGGCTATCAAGTGTGTTGCTCACAGCTACAAGAACCTAATACGACTGAATATTCTGTGGCGCACAGCCACAAAAGACGAATTAACGCGGTTGTTGACTCTTTGCCTTGCAGCTACAGAAAAAAGGTTTATACAAATATCAAGTCTGTTGCTCCCAGCTACAAGAAAGTAATACGACTATCTATTCTGTGGCGCAACGAAATACGAATTTACGCGGTTATCGACTCTTTGGCTTGCATTTACAGAAAACAGTTCATACGGCTATCAAGTCTGTTGCTGCCAGCTACAAAAACCTAATACGACTATCTATTCTGTGGCGCACATCCACGAAATATGAATTAACGCGGTTATCGACTCTTTGGCTTGCAGCTACAGAAAAAAATTTACACGGCTATCAAGTCTGTTGCTCCCAGCTACAAAAACCTTATACGACAATCTATTCTGTGGTGCACAACCACAAAGTACGAATTAACGCTGTTATCGAATCTTTGGCTTGCAGTTACAGAGAACAGTTCATACGGCTATCAAATCTGTTGCTCCCAGCTACAAAAACCTTAAACGACAATCTATTCTGTGGTGCACAACCACAAAGTACGAATTAACGCTGTTATCGAATCTTTGGCTTGCAGTTACAGAGAACAGTTCATACGGCTATCAAATCTGTTGCTCCCAGCTACAAAAACTTAATACAACTATCTTTCCTGTGGTGCACAACCAGAATGTACGAATTAACGCGGTTATTGACTCTGTGGCTTGCAGCTACAAAAAAAAGCTTATACGGCTACCAAGTGTGTTGCTCACAGCTACAAGAACCTAAGACGACTATATATTCTGTGGCGCACAGCCACAAAAAACAAATTAACGCGGTTATTGACTCTTTGCCTTGCAGCTACAGAGAACAGTTCATACGGCTATCAAATCTATTGCTCCCAGCTACAAAAACCTAATACGACAATCTATTATGTGGCGCACAGCCAAAAAATACGAATTTACGCGGTTATTGACTCTTTGCCTTGCAGCTACAGAAAAAAAATCATACGGCTATCAAGTCTGTTGCTCCCAGCTACAAAAACCTAATACGACTTTATATTCTGTGGCACACAGCCACAAAAGACAAATTAACGTGGTTATTGACTCTTTGCCTTGCAGCTACAGAAAAAAAATTTATACGGCTATCAAGTCTGTTGCTCCAGCTACAAAAACCTAATACGACTATCTATTCTGTGGCGCACAGCCACGAAATATGAATTAACGCGGTTATCGACTCTTTGGCTTGCAGCTACAGAAAAAAGTTTACACGGCTATCAAGTCTGTTGCTCCCAGCTACAAAAACCTAATACGACAATCTATTCTGTGGTGCACAACCACAAAGTACGAATTGACGCGGTTATTGACTCTGTGGCTTGCAGCTACAGAAAAAAAGCTTATACGGCTATCAAGTGTGTTGCTCACAGCTACAAGAACCTAATACGACTGAATATTCTGTGGCGCACAGCCACAAAAGACGAATTAACGCGGTTGTTGACTCTTTGCCTTGCAGCTACAGAAAAAAGGTTTATACAAATATCAAGTCTGTTGCTCCCAGCTACAAGAAAGTAATACGACTATCTTTCCTGTGGTGCACAACCAGAAAGTACGAATTAACGCGGTTATTGACTCTGTGGCTTGCAGCTACAAAAAAAAGCTTATACGGCTACCAAGTGTGTTGCTCACAGCTACAAGAACCTAAGACGACTATATATTCTGTGGCGCACAGCCACAAAGTACGAATTAACGCTGTTATCGAATCTTTGGCTTGCAGTTACAGAGAACAGTTCATACGGCTATCAAATCTGTTGCTCCCAGCTACAAAAACTTAATACAACTATCTTTCCTGTGGTGCACAACCAGAAAGTACGAATTAACGCGGTTATTGACTCTGTGGCTTGCAGCTACAAAAAAAAGCTTATACGGCTACCAAGTGTGTTGCTCACAGCTACAAGAACCTAAGACGACTATATATTCTGTGGCGCACAGCCATAAAAAACAAATTAACGCGGTTATTGACTCTTTGCCTTGCAGCTACAGAGAACAGTTCATACGGCTATCGAATCTATTGCTCCCAGCTACAAAAACCTAATACGACAATCTATTCTGTGGCGCACAGCCACAAAATACGAATTAACGCGGTTATTGACTCTTTGCCTTGCAGCTACAGAAAAACGTTTATACGGCTATCAAGTCTGTTGCTCCCAGCTACAAAAACCTAATACGACAATCTATTCTGTGGCGCACAGCCACGAAATACGAATTAACGCGGTTATCGAATCTTTGGCTTGCAGTTACAGAGAACAGTTCATACGGCTATCAAATCTGTTGCTCCCAGCTACAAAAACCTTAAACGACAATCTATTCTGTGGTGCACAACCACAAAGTACGAATTAACGCTGTTATCGAATCTTTGGCTTGTTACAGAGAACAGTTCATACGGCTATCAAATCTGTTGCTCCCAGCTACAAAAACTTAATACAACTATCTTTCCTGTGGTGCACAACCAGAAAGTACGAATTAACGCGGTTATTGACTCTGTGGCTTGCAGCTACAAAAAAAAGCTTATACGGCTACCAAGTGTGTTGCTCACAGCTACAAGAACCTAAGACGACTATATATTCTGTGGCGCACAGCCATAAAAAACAAATTAACGCGGTTATTGACTCTTTGCCTTGCAGCTACAGAGAACAGTTCATACGGCTATCGAATCTATTGCTCCCAGCTACAAAAACCTAATACGACAATCTATTCTGTGGCGCACAGCCACAAAATACGAATTAACGCGGTTATTGACTCTTTGCCTTGCAGCTACAGAAAAACGTTTATACGGCTATCAAGTCTGTTGCTCCAGCTACAAAAACCTAATACGACAATCTATTCTGTGGCGCACAGCCACGAAATACGAATTAACGCGGTTATCGAATCTTTGGCTTGCAGTTACAGAGAACAGTTCATACGGCTATCAAATCTGTTGCTCCCAGCTACAAAAACCTTAAACGACAATCTATTCTGTGGTGCACAACCAGAAAGTACGAATTAACGCGGTTATTGACTCTGTGGCTTGCAGCTACAAAAAAAAAAACTTATACGGCTACCAAGTGTGTTGCTCACAGCTACAAGAACCTAAGACGACTATATATTTTGTGGCGCACAGCCACAAAAGACAAATTAACGCGGTTATTGACTCTTTGCCTTGCAGCTACAGAAAAAAGTTTATACGGCTATCAAGTCTGTTGCTCCCAGCTACAAAAACCTAATACGACTTATATTCTGTGGCGCACAGCCACAAAAGACAAATTAACGCGGTTATTGACTCTTTGCCTTGCAGCTACAGAAAAAAGTTTATACGGCTATCAAGTCTGTTGCTCCCAGCTACAAAAACCTAATACGACAATCTATTCTGTGGTGCACAACCACAAAGTACGAATTGACGCGGTTATTGACTCTGTGGCTTGCAGCTACAGAAAAAAAGCTTATACGGCTATCAAGTGTATTGCTCACAGCTACAAGAACCTAATACGACTGAATATTCTGTGGCGCACAGCCACAAAAAAACGAATTAACGCGGTTATTTACTCTTTGCCTTGCAGCTACAGAAAAAGGTTTATACAAATATCAAGTCTGTTGCTCCCAGCTACAAAAACCTAATACGACTTTATATTCTGTGGCGCACAGCCACAAAAGACAAATTAACGCGGTTATTGACTCTTTGCCTTGCAGCTACAGAAAAAAGTTTATACGGCTATCAAGTCTGTTGCTCCCAGCTACAAAAACCTAATACGACTTTATATTCTGTGGCGCACAGCCACAAAAGACAAATTAACGCGGTTATTGACTCTTTGCCTTGCAGCTACAGAAAAAAGTTTATACGGCTATCAAGTCTGTTGCTCCCAGCTACAAAAACCTAATACGACAATCTATTCTGTGGTGCACAACCACAAAGTACGAATTGACGCGGTTATTGACTCTGTGGCTTGCAGCTACAGAAAAAAAGCTTATACGGCTATCAAGTGTATTGCTCACAGCTACAAGAAAGTAATACGACTATCTATTCTGTGGCGCACAGCCACGAAATACGAATTTACGCGGTTATCGAACCTTTGGCTTGCATTTACAGAAAACAGTTCATACGGCTATCAAGTCTGTTGCTGCCAGCTACAAAAACCTAATACGACTATCTATTCTGTGGCGCACAGCCACGAAATATGAATTAACGCGGTTATCGACTCTTTGGCTTGCAGCTACAGAAAAAAATTTACACGGCTATCAAGTCTGTTGCTCCCAGCTACAAAAACCTTATACGACAATCTATTCTGTGGTGCACAACCACAAATACGAATTAACGCTGTTATCGAATCTTTGGCTTGCAGTTACAGAGAACAGTTCATACGGCTATCAAATCTGTTGCTCCCAGCTACAAGAACTTAATACAACTATCTTTCCTGTGGTGCACAACCAGAAAGTACGAATTAACGCGGTTATTGACTCTGTGGCTTGCAGCTACAAAAAAAGCTTATACGGCTACCAAGTGTGTTGCTCACAGCTACAAGAACCTAAGACGACTATATATTCTGTGGCGCACAGCCACAAAAAACAAATTAACGCGGTTATTGACTCTTTGCCTTGCAGCTACAGAGAACAGTTCATACGGCTATCAAGTCTGTTGCTCCCAGCTACAAAAACCTAATACGACTATCTATTCTGTGGCGCACAGCCACGAAATATGAATTAACGCGGTTATCGACTCTTTGGCTTGCAGCTACAGAAAAAAAGTTTACACGGCTATCAAGTCTGTTGCTCCCAGCTGCAAAAACCTAATACGACAATCTATTCTGTGGTGCACAACCACAAAGTACGAATTGACGCGGTTATTGACTCTGTGGCTTGCAGCTACAGAAAAAAAGCTTATACGGCTATCAACTCACAGCTACAAGAACCTAATACGACTGATATTCTGTGGCGCACAGCCACAAAAGACGAATTAACGCGGTTATTGACTCTTTGCCTTGCAGCTACAGAAAAAAGGTTTATACAAATATCAAGTCTGTTGCTCCCAGCTACAAGAAGTAATACGACTATCTATTCTGTGGCGCAACGAAATACGAATTTACGCGGTTATCGACTCTTTGGCTTGCAGCTACAGAAAAAATTTACACGCTATCAAGTCTGTTGCTCCCAGCTACAAAAACCTTAAACGACCAATCTCTTCTGTGGTGCACAACCACAAAGTACGAATTAACGCTGTTATCGAATCTTTGGCTTGTTACAGAGAACAGTTCATACGGCTATCAAATCTGTTGCTCCCAGCTACAAGAACTTAATACAACTATCTTTCCTGTGGTGCACAACCAGAATGTACGAACTAACGCTGTTATTGACTCTGTGGCTTGCAGCTACAAAAAAAAGCTTATTCGGCTACCAAGTGTGTTGCTCACAGCTACAAAAACCTAAGACGACTATATATTCTGTGGCGCACAGCCACAAAAAACAAATTAACGCGGTTATTGACTCTTTGCCTTGCAGCTACAGAGAACAGTTCATACGGCTATCAAATATATTGCTCCAGCTACAAAAACCTAATACGACAATCTATTATGTGGCGCACAGCCAAAAAATACGAATTAACGCGGTTATTGACTCTTTGCCTTGCAGCTACAGAAAAAAAATCATACGGCTATCCAAGTCTGTTGCTCCCAGCTACAAAAACCTAATACGACTTTATATTCTGTGGCACACAGCCACAAAGACAAATTAACGCGGTTATTGACTCTTTGCCTTGCAGCTACAGAAAAAAAATTATACGGCTATCAAGTCTGTTGCTCCCAGCTACAAAAACCTAATACGACTATCTATTCTGTGGTGCACAACCACAAAGTACGAATTGACGCGGTTATTGACTCTGTGGCTTGCAGCTACAGAAAAAAAGCTTATACGGCTATCAAGTGTGTTGCTCACAGCTACAAAAACCTAATACGACTGAATATTCTGTGGCGCACAGCACAAAAGACGAATTAACGCGTTATTGACTCTTTGCCTTGCAGCTACAGAAAAAAGGTTTATACAAAATATCAAGTCTGTTGCTCCCAGCTACAAGAAAGTAATACGACTATCTATTCTGTGGCGCAACGAAATACGAATTTACGCGGTTATCGACTCTTTGGCTTGCAGCTACAGAAAAAAATTTACACGGCTATCAAGTCTGTTGCTCCCAGCTACAAAAACCTTAAACGACAATCTATTCTGTGGTTCACAACCACAAAGTACGAATTAACGCTGTTATCGAATCTTTGGCTTGTTACAGAGAAACAGTTCATACGGGCTATCAAATCTGTTGCTCCCAGCTACAAGAACTTAATACAACTATCTTTCCTGTGGTGCACAACCAGAATGTACGAACTAACGCGGTTATTGACTCTGTGGCTTGCAGCTACAAAAAAAAGCTTATACGGCTACCAAGTGTGTTGCTCACAGCTACAAAAACCTAAGACGACTATATATTCTGTGGCGCACAGCCACAAAAAACAAATTAACGCGGTTATTGACTCTTTGCCTTTGCAGCTACAGAGAACAGTTCATACGGCTATCAAATCTATTGCTCCCAGCTACAAAAAACCTAATACGACAATCTATTATGTGGCGCACAGCCAAAAAATACGAATTAACGCGGTTATTGACTCTTTGCCTTGCAGCTACAGAAAAAAAATCATACGGCTATCAAGTCTGTTGCTCCCAGCTACAAAAACCTAATACGACTTATATTCTGTGGCACACAGCCACAAAAGACAATTAACGCGGTTATTGACTCTTTGCCTTGCAGCTACAGAAAAAAAATTATACGGCTATCAAGTCTGTTGCTCCCAGCTACAAAAACCTAATACGACTATCTATTCTGTGGCGCACAGCCACGAAATATGAATTAACGCGGTTATCGACTCTTTGGGCTTGCAGCTACAGAAAAAAGTTTACACGGCTCTCAAGTCTGTTGCTCCCAGCTACAAAAACCTAATACGACTGAATATTCTGTGGCGCACAGCCACAAAAGACGATTAACGCGGTTATTGACTCTTTGCCTTGCAGCTACAGAAAAAAGGTTTATACAAATATCAAGTCTGTTGCTCCCAGCTACAAGAAAGTAATACGACTATCTATTCTGTGGCGCAACGAAATACGAAATTACGCGGTTATCGACTCTTTGGCTGCATTTACAGAAAACAGTTCATACGGCTATCAAGTCTGTTGCTGCCAGCTACAAAAACCTAATACGACTATCTATTCTGTGGCGCACAGCCACGAAATATGAATTAACGCGGTTATCGACTCTTTGGCTTGCAGCTACAGAAAAAAATTTACACGGCTATCAAGTCTGTTGCTCCCAGCTACAAAAACCTTAAACGACAATCTATTCTGTGGTGCACAACCACAAAGTACGAATTAACGCTGTTATCGAATCTTTGGCTTGTTACAGAGAACAGTTCATACGGCTATCAAATCTGTTGCTCCCAGCTACAAGAACTTAATACAACTATCTTTCCTGTGGTGCACAACCAGAATGTACGAACTAACGCGGTTATTGACTCTGTGGCTTGCAGCTACAAAAAAAGCTTATACGGCTACCAAGTGTGTTCCTCACAGCTACAAAACCTAAGACGACTATATATTCTGTGGCGCACAGCCACAAAAAACAAATTAACGCGGTTATTGACTCTTTGCCTTGCAGCTACAGAGAACAGTTCATACGGCTATCAAATCTATTGCTCCCAGCTACAAAAACCTAATACGACAATCTATTATGTGGCGCACAGCCAAAAAATACGAATTAACGCGGTTATTGACTCTTTGCCTTGCAGCTACAGAAAAAAAATCATACGGCTATCAAGTCTGTTGCTCCCAGCTACAAAAACCTAATACGACTTTATATTCTGTGGCACACAGCCACAAAAGACAAATAAACGCGGTTATTGACTCTTTGCCTTGCAGCTACAGAAAAAAAATTATACGGCTATCAAGTCTGTTGCTCCCAGCTACAAAAACCTAATACGACCATCTATTCTGTGGCGCACAGCCACGAAATATGAATTAACGCGGTTATCGACTCTTTGGCTTGCAGCTACAGAAAAAAGTTTACACGGCTATCAAGTCTGTTGCTCCCAGCTACAAAAACCTAATACGACAATCTATTCTGTGGTGCACAACCACAAAGTACGAATTGACGCGGTTATTGACTATGTGGCTTGCAGCTACAGAAAAAAAGCTTATACGGCTATCAAGTGTGTTGCTCACAGCTACAAGAACCTAATACGACTGAATATTCTGTGGCGCACAGCCACAAAAGACGAATTAACGCGGTTATTGACTCTTTGCCTTGCAGCTACAGAAGAAAGGTTTATACAAATATCAAGTCTGTTGCTCCCAGCTACAAGAAAGTAATACGACTATCTATTCTGTGGCGCAACGAAATACGAATTTACGCGGTTATCGACTCTTTGGCTTGCATTTACAGAAAACAGTTCATACGGCTATCAAGTCTGTTGCTGCCAGCTACAAAAACCTAATACGACTATCTATTCTGTGGCGCACAGCCACGAAATATGAATTAACGCGGTTATCGACTCTTTGGCTTGCAGCTACAGAAAAAAATTTACACGGCTATCAAGTCTGTTGCTCCCAGCTACAAAAACCTTATACGACAATCTATTCTGTGGTGCACAACCACAAAGTACGAATTAACGCTGTTATCGAATCTTTGGCTTGCAGTTACAGAGAACAGTTCATACGGCTATCAAATCTGTTGCTCCCAGCTACAAAAACTTAATACAACTATCTTTCCTGTGGTGCACAACCAGAAAGTACGAATTAACGCGGTTATTGACTCTGTGGCTTGCAGCTACAAAAAAAAAAGCTTATAGTCGTCGCCAACGGAAAGGCAGGAGGGTACTGTATATCTCACTTTTCGCTGTGTATGCACACATGTCTTCGATTCCAAAGCTTGCCTGTTATGTGTATTAATAGCGCAGTGGTTAGCACCCTGCTACGAACATTTTGCTCGCAGGTTCGATTCCGGCGAGAGACAAAAGTTTATAAATTTGGCACCCACTATATACGGCTACCAAGTGTGTTGCTCACAGCTACAAGAACCTAAGACGACTATATATTCTGTGGCGCACAGCCACAAAAGACAAATTAACGCGATTGACTCTTTGCCTTGCAGCTACAGAAAAAAAGTTTATACGGCTATCAAGTCTGTTGCTCCCAGCTACAAAAACCTAATACGACTTTATATTCTGTGGCGCACAGCCACAAAAGACAAATTAACGCGGTTATTGACTCTTTGCCTTGCAGCTACAGAAAAAAGTTTATACGGCTATCAAGTCTGTTGCTCCCAGCTACAAAAACCTAATACGACAATCTATTCTGTGGTGCACAACCACAAAGTACGAATTGACGCGGTTATTGACTCTGTGGCTTGCAGCTACAGAAAAAAAGCTTATACGGCTATCAAGTGTATTGCTAACAGCTACAAGAACCTAATACGACTGAATATTCTGTGGCGCACAGCCACAAAAAAACGAATTAACGCGGTTATTGACTCTTTGCCTTGCAGCTACAGAAAAAAGGTTTATACAAATATCAAGTCTGTTGCTCCCAGCTACAAGAAAGTAATACGACTATCTATTCTGTGGCGCACAGCCACGAAATACGAATTTACGCGGTTATCGACTCTTTGGCTTGCATTTACAGAAAACAGTTCATACGGCTATCAAGTCTGTTGCTGCCAGCTACAAAAACCTAATACGACAATCTATTCTGTGGTGCACAACCACAAAGTACGAATTAACGCTGTTAACGAATCTTTGGCTTGCAGTTACAGAGAACAGTTCATACGGCTATCACATCTGTTGCTCCCAATTATAAAAACTTAATACAACTATCTTTCCTGTGGTGCACAACCAGAAAGTACGAATTAACGCGGTTATTGACTCTGTGGCTTGCAGCTACAAAACGAAAGCTTATACGGCTACCAAGTGTGTTGCTCACAGCTACAAGAACCTAAGACGACTATATATTCTGTGGCGCACAGCCACAAAAGACAAATTAACGCGGTTATTGACTCTTTGCCTTGCAGCTACAGAAAACAGTTTATACGGCTATCAAGTCTGTTGCTCCCAGCTACAAAAACCTAATACGACTTTATATTCTGTGGCGCACAGCCACAAAAAACAAATTAACGCGGTTATTGACTCTTTGCCTTGCAGCTACAGAAAAAAGTTCATACGGCTATCAAGTCTGTTGCTCCCAGCTACAAAAACCTAATACGACTATCTATTCTGTGGCGCACCGCCACGAAATACGAATTAACGCGGTTATCGAATCTTTGGCTTGCAGTTACAGAGAACAGTTCATACGGCTATCAAATCTGTTGCTCCCAGCTACAAAAACCTTATACGACAATCTATTCTGTGGTGCACAACCACAAAGTACGAATTAACGCTGTTATCGAATCTTTGGCTTGCAGTTACAGAGAACAGTTCATACGGCTATCAAATCTGTTGCTCCCAGCTACAAAAACTTAATACAACTATCTTTCCTGTGGTGCACCACCAGAAAGTACGAATTAACGCGGTTATTGACTATGTGGCTTGCAGCTACAAAAAAAAGCTTATACGGCTACCAAGTGTGTTGCTCACAGCTACAAGAGCCTAAGACGACTATATATTCTGTGGCGCACAGCCACAAAAAACAAATTAACGCGGTTATTGACTCTTTGCCTCGCAGCTACAGAGAACAGTTCATACGGCTATCAAATCTATTGCTCCCAGCTACAAAAACCTAATACGACAATCTATTATGTGGCGCACAGCCAAAAAATACGAATTAACGCGGTTATTGACTCTTTGCCTTGCAGCTACAGAAAAAAAATCATACGGCTATCAAGTCTGTTGCTCCCAGCTACAAAAACCTAATACGACTTTATATTCTGTGGCACACAGCCACAAAAGACAAATTAACGCGGTTATTGACTCTTTGCCTTGCAGCTACAGAAAAAAGTTTATACGGCTATCAAGTCTGTTGCTCCCAGCTACAAAAACCTAATACGACTATCTATTCTGTGGCGCACAGCCACGAAATATGAATTAACGCGGTTATCGACTCTTTGGCTTGCAGCTACAGAAAAAAGTTTACACGGCTATCAAGTCTGTTGCTCCCAGCTACAAAAACCTAATACGACAATCTATTCTGTGGTGCACAACCACAAAGTACGAATTGACGCGGTTATTGACTCTGTGGCTGGCAGCTACAGAAAAAAAGCTTATACGGCTATCAAGTGTGTTGCTCACAGCTACAAGAACCTAATACGACTGAATATTCTGTGGCGCACAGCCACAAAAGACGAATTAACGCGGTTATTGACTATTTGCCTTGCAGCTACAGAAAAAAGGTTTATACAAATATCAAGTCTGTTGCTCCCAGCTACAAGAAAGTAATACGACTATCTATTCTGTGGCGCAACGAAATACGAATTTACGCGGTTATCGACTCTTTGGCTTGCATTTACAGAAAACAGTTCATACGGCTATCAAGTCTGTTGCTGCCAGCTACAAAAACCTAATACGACTATCTATTCTGTGGCGCACAGCCACGAAATATGAATTAACGCGGTTATCGACTCGTTGGCTTGCAGCTACAGAAAAAAATTTACACGGCTATCAAGTCTGTTGCTCCCAGCTACAAAAACCTTATACGACAATCTATTCTGCGGTGCACAACCACAAAGTACGAATTAACGCTGTTATCGAATCTTTGGCTTGCAGTTACAGAGAACAGTTCATACGGCTATCAAATCTGTTGCTCCCAGCTACAAAAACTTAATACAACTATCTTTCCTGTGGTGCACAACCAGAAAGTACGAATTAACGCGGTTATTGACTCTGTGGCTTGCAGCTACAAAAAAAAAAGCTTATACGGCTACCAAGTGTGTTGCTCACAGCTACAAGAACCTAAGACGACTATATATTCTGTGGCGCACAGCCACAAAAGACAAATTAACGCGGTTATTGACTCTTTGCCTTGCAGCTACAGAAAAAAGTTTATACGGCTATCAAGTCTGTTGCTCCCAGCTACAAAAACCTAATACGACTTTATATTCTGTGGCGCACAGCCACAAAAGACAAATTAACGCGGTTATTGACTCTTTGCCTTGCAGCTACAGAAAAAAGTTTATACGGCTATCAAGTCTGTTGCTCCCAGCTACAAAAACCTAATACGACAATCTATTCTGTGGTGCAACAAAGTACGAATTGACGCGGTTATTGACTCTGTGGCTTGCAGCTACAGAAAAAAAGCTTATACGGCTATCAAGTGTATTGCTCACAGCTACAAGAACCTAATACGACTGAATATTCTGTGGCGCACAGCCACAAAAAAAAACGAATTAACGCGGTTATTGACTCTTTGGCTTGCAGTTACAGAGAACAGTTCATACGGCTATCAAATCTGTTGCTCCCAGCTACAACAACTTAATACAACTATCTTTCCTGTGGTGCACAACCAGAAAGTACGAATTAACGCGGTTATTGACTCTGTGGCTTGCAGCTACAAAAAAAGCTTATACGGCTACCAAGTGTGTTGCTCACAGCTACAAGAACCTAATACGACTGAATATTCTGTGGCGCACAGCCACAAAAAAAAACGAATTAACGCGGTTATTGACTCTGTGGCTTGCAGCTACAAAAAAAAAGCTTATACGGCTACCAAGTGTGTTGCTCACAGCTACAAGAACATAAGACGACTATATATTCTGTGGCGCACAGCCACAAAAGGACAAATTAACGCGGTTATTGACTCTTTGCCTTGCAGCTACAGAGAACAGTTTATACGGCTATCAAATCTGTTGCTCCCAGCTACAAAACCTAATACGACAATCTATTCTGTGGCGCACAGCCACAAAATAGAATTAACGCGGTTATTGACTCTTTGCCTTGCAGCTACAGAAAAAAATCATACGGCTATCAAGTCTGTTGCTCCCAGCTACAAAAAACCTAATACAGACTTTATATTCTGTGGCGCACAGCCACAAAAGACAAATTAACGCGGTTATTGACTCTTTGCCTTGCAGCTACAGAAAAAAGTTCATACGGCTATCAAGTCTGTTGCTCCAGCTACAAAAACCGAACACGACTATCTATTCTGTGGCGCACAGCCACAAAAGACGAGTTAACGCGGTTATTGACTCTTTGCCTTGCAGCTACAGAAAAAAAGGTTTATAACGGATATCAAGTCTGTTGCTCCCAGCTACAAGAAAGTAATACAACTATCTTTCTGTGGTGCACACCACAAGTACGAATTAACGCGGTTATTGACTCATTGGCTTGCAGCTACAGAAAAAAAGCTTATACGGCTACCAAGTGTGTTGCTCACAGCTACAAGACCCTAAGACGACTATATATTCTGTGGCGCACAGCCACAAAAGACAAATTAACGCAATTATTGACTCTTTGCCTTGCAGCTACTGAGAACAGTTCATACGGCTATCAAATCTGTTGCTCCCAGCTACAAAAACCTAATACGACAATCTATTCTGTGGCGCACAGCCACAAAATACGAATCACGCGGTTATTGACTCTTTGCCTTGCAGCTACAGAAAAAAAATCATACGGCTATCAAGTATGTTGCTCCCAGCTACAAAAACCTAATACGACTTTATATTCTGTGGCGCACAGCCACAAAAGACAAATTAACCGCGGTTATTGACTCTTTGCCTTGCAGCTACAAAAAAAAGTTTATACGGCTATCAAGTGTGTTGCTCACAGCTACAAGAACCTAATACAACTGAATATTCTGTGTCGCACAGCCACAAAAGACGAATTAACGCGGTTATTGACTCTTTGCCTTGCAGCTACAGAAAAAAAAAGGTTTATACGGCTATTAAGTCTGTTGCTTCCAGCTACAAGAAGTAATACGACTATCTATTCTGTGGTGCACAGCCACGAAATACGAATTTACGCGGTTATCGACTCTTTGGCTTGCATTTACAGAAAACAGTTCATACGGCTATCAAGTCTGTTGCTCCCAGCTACAAAAACCTAATACGACAATCTATTCTGTGGCGCACAGCCACGAAATACGAATTAACGCGGTTATCGACTCTTTGGCTTGCAGCTACAGAAAAAGTTTACACGGCTATCAGTCTGTTGCTCCCAGCTACAAAAACCTAATACGACAATCTATTCTGTGGTGGCACAACCACAAAGTACGAATTACGCTGTTATCGACTCTTTGGCTTGCAGTTACAGAGAACAGTTCATACGGCTATCAAATCTGTTGCTCCCAGCTACAAAAACTTAATACAACTATCTTTCCTGTGGTGTACAACCAGAAAGTACAAATTAACGCGGTTATTGACTCTGTGCTTGCAGCTACAAAAAAAAGCTTATACGGCTACCAAGTGTGTTGCTCACAGCTACAAGAACCTAAGACGACTATATATTCTGTGGCGCCACAGCCACAAAAGACACATTAACGCGGTTATTGCCTCTTTGCCTTGCAGCTACAGAGAACAGTTCATACGGCTATCACATCTGTTGCTCCCAGCTACAAAAACCTAATACGACAATCTATACTGTGGCGCACAGCCACAAAATACGAATTAACGCGGTTATTGACTCTTTGCCTTGCAGCTACAGAAAAACAAAATCATACGGCCATCAAGTCTGTTGCTCCCAGCGACAAAAACCTAATACGACTTTATATTCTGTGGCGCACAGCCACAAAATACAAATTAACGCGGTTATTGACTCTTTGCCTTGCAGCTACAGAAAAAAGTTTATACGGTTATCAAGTCTGTTGCTCCCAGCTACAAAAACCTAATACGACTATCTATTCTGTGGCGCACAGCCACGAAATACGAATTAACGCGGTTATCGACTCATTGGCTTGCAGCTACAGGAAAAAAAGTTTATACGGCTATCAAGTCTGTTGCTCCCAGCTACAAAAACCTAATACGACAATCTATTCTGTGGTGCACAACCACAATGTACGAATTGACGCGGTTATTGACTCTGTGGCTTGCAGCTACAGAAAAAAAGCTTATACGGCTATCAAGTGTGTTGCTCACAGCTACAAGAACCTAATACGACTGAATATTCTGTGGCGCACAGCCACAAAAGACGAATTAACGCGGTTATTGACTCTTTGCCTTGCAGCTACAGAAAAAAGGTTTATACAAATATCAAGTCTGTTGCTCCCAGCTACAAGAAAGTAATACGATTATCTATTCTGTGGCGCACAGTCACGAAATACGAATTTACGCGGTTATTGACTCTTTGGCTTGCAGCTCCAGAAAAAAATTTACACGGCTATCAAGTCTGTTGCTCCCAGCTACAAAAAACTTATACGACAATCTATTCTGTGGTGCACAACCACAAAGTACGAATTAACGCTGGTATCGAATCTTTGGCTAGCAGTTACAGAGAACAGTTCATACGGCTATCAAATCTGTTGCTCCCAGCTACAAAAACTTAATACAACTATCTTTCCTGTGGTGCACAACCAGAAAGTACGAATTAACGCGGTTATTGACTCTGTGGCTTGCAGCTACAAAAAAAAAGCTTATACGGCTACCAAGTGTGTTGCTCACAGCTACAAGAACCTAAGACGACTATATATTCTGTGGCGTACAGCCACAAAAGACAAATTAACGCGGTTATTGACTCTTTGCCTTGCAGCTACAGAAAAAAAGCTTATACGGCTATCAAGTGTATTGCTCACAGCTACAAGAACCTAATACGACTGAATATTCTGTGGCGCACAGCCACAAAAAAAAACGAATTAACGCGGTTATTGACTCTTTGCCTTGCAGCTACAGAGAAAAGGTTTATACAAATATCAAGTCTGTTGCTCCCAGCTACAAGAAGTAATACGACTATCTATTCTGTGGCGCACAGCCACGAAATACGAATTTACGCTGTTATCGAATCTTTGGCTTGCAGGTTACAGAGAACAGTTCATACGGGCTATCAAATCTGTTGCTCCCAGCTACAACAACTTAATACAACTATCTTTCCTGTGGTGCACAACCAGAAAGTACGAATTAACGCGGTTATTGACTCTGTGGCTTGCAGCTACAAAAAAAGCTTATACGGCTACCAAGTGTGTTGCTCACAGCTACAAGAACCTAATACGACTGAATATTCTGTGGCGCACAGCCACAAAAAAAACGAATTAACGCGGTTATTGACTCTGTGGCTTGCAGCTACAAAAAAAGCTTATACGGCTACCAAGTGTGTTGCTCACAGCTACAAGAACCTAAGACGACTATATATTCTGTGGCGCACAGCCACAAAAGACAAATTAACGCGGTTATTGGACTCTTGCCTTGCAGCTACAGAGAACAGTTATACGGCTATCAAATCTGTTGCTCCCAGCTACAAAAACCTAATACGACAATCTATTCTGTGGCGCACAGCCACAAAATACGAATTAACGCGGTTATTGACTCTTTGCCTTGCAGCTACAGAAAAAAAAATCATACGGCTATCAAGTCTGTTGCTCCAGCTACAAAAACCTAATACGACTTTATATTCTGTGGCGCACAGCCACAAAAGACAAAATAACGCGGTTATTGACTCTTTGGCTTGCATTTACAGAAAACAGTTCATACGGCTATCAAGTCTGTTGCTGCAGCTACAAAAACCTAATACGACAATCTATTCTGTGGTGCACAACACAAAGTACGAATTAACGCTGTTATCGAATCTTTGGCTTGCAGTTACAGAGAACAGTTCATACGGCTATCACATCTGTTGCTCCCAGCTACAAAAACCTAATACGACTTTATATTCTGTGGCGCACAGCCACAAAAGACAAATTAACGCGGTTATTGACTCTGTGGCTTGGAGCTACAAAACAAAAGCTTATACGGCTACCAGTGTGTTGCTCACAGCTACAAGAACCTAAGACGACTATATATTCTGTGGTGCACAGCCACAAAAGACAATTAACGCGGTTATTGACTCTTTGCCTTGCAGCTACAGAGAAAAGGTTTATACAAATATCAAGTCTGTTGCTCCAGCTACAAGAAAGTTATACGACTATCTATTCTGTGGCGCACAGCCACGAAATACGAATTTACGCTGTTATCGAATCTTTGGCTTGCAGTTACAGAGAACAGTTCATACGGCTATCAAATCTGTTGCTCCCAGCTACAACAACTTAATACAACTATCTTTCCTGTGGTGCACAACCAGAAAGTACGAATTAACGCGGTTATTGACTCTGTGGCTTGCAGCTACAAAAAAAGCTTATACGGCTACCAAGTGTGTTGCTCACAGCTACAAGAACCTAATACGACTGAATATTCTGTGGCGCACAGCCACAAAAAAAAACGAATTTAACGCGGTTATTGACTCTGTGGCTTGCAGCTACAAAAAAAAAGCTTATACGGCTACCAGTGTGTTGCTCTCACAGCTACAAGAACATAAGACGACTATATATTCTGTGGCGCACAGCCACAAAAGACAAATTAACGCGGTTATTGACTCTTTGCCTTGCAGCTACAGAGAACAGTTTATACGGCTATCAAATCTGTTGCTCCCAGCTACAAAAACCTAATACGACAATCTATTCTGTGGCGCACAGCCACAAAATACGAATTAACGCGGTTATTGACTCTTTGCCTTGCAGCTACAGAAAAAAAAATCATACGGCTATCAAGTCTGTTGCTCCCAGCTACAAAAACCTAATACGACTTTATATTCTGTGGCGCACAGCCACAAAAGACAAATTAACGCGGTTATTGACTCTTTGCTTGCAGCTACAGAAAAAAGTTCATACGGCTATCAAGTCTGTTGCTCCCAGCTACAAAAACCGAACACGACTATCTATCTGTGGCGCACAGCCACAAAAGACGAGTTAACGCGGTTATTGACTCTTTGCCTTGCAGCTACAGAAAAAAAGGTTTATACGGATATCAAGTCTGTTGCTCCCAGCTACAAGAAAGTAATACAACTATCTTTTCTGTGGTGCACAACCACAAAGTACGAATTAACGCGGTTATTGACTCATTGGCTTGCAGCTACAGAAAAAAAGCTTATACGGCTACCAAGTGTGTTGCTCACAGCTACAAGAACCTAAGACGACTATATATTCTGTGGCGCACAGCACAAAAGACAAATTAACGCAATTATTGACTCTTTGCCTTGCAGCTACTGAGAACAGTTCATACGGCTATCAAATCTGTTGCTCCCAGCTACAAAACCTAATACGACAATCTATTCTGTGGCGCACAGCCACAAAATACGATCAACGCGGTTATTGACTCTTTGCCTTGCAGCTACAGAAAAAAAATCATACGGCTATCAAGTATGTTGCTCCCAGCTACAAAAACCTAATACGACTTTATATTCTGTGGCGCACAGCCACAAAAGAACAATTAACGCGGTTATTGACTCTTTGCCTTGCAGCTACAAAAAAAAGTTTATACGGCTATCAAGTGTGTTGCTCACAGCTACAAGAACCTAATACAACTGAATATTCTGTGTCGCACAGCCACAAAAGACGAATTAACGCGGTTATTGACTCTTTGCCTTGCAGCTACAGAAAAACAAGGTTTATACGGCTATTAAGTCTGTTGCTTCCAGCTACAAGAAAGTAATACGACTATCTATTCTGTGGTGCACAGCCACGAAATACGAATTTACGCGGTTATCGACTCTTTGGCTTGCATTTACAGAAACAGTTCATACGGCTATCAAGTCTGTTGCTCCCAGCTACAAAAACCTAATACGACAATCTATTCTGTGGCGCACAGCACGAAATACGAATTAACGCGGTTATCGACTCTTTGGCTTGCAGCTACAGAAAAAAGTTTACACGGCTATCAAAGTCTGTTGCTCCCAGCTACAAAAACCTAATACGACAATCTATTCTGTGGTGCACAACCACAAAGTACGATTAACGCTGTTATCGACTCTTTGGCTTGCAGTTACAGAGAACAGTTCATACGGCTATCAAATCTGTTGCTCCCAGCTACAAAAACTTAATACAACTATCTTTCCTGTGGTGTACAACCAGAAAGTACAAATTAACGCGGTTATTGACTCTGTGGCTTGCAGCTACAAAAAAAAGCTTATACGGCTACCAAGTGTGTTGCTCACAGCTACAAGAACCTAAGACGACTATATATCTGTGGCGCACAGCCACAAAAGACAAATTAACGCGGTTATTGCCTCTTTGCCTTGCAGCTACAGAGAACAGTTCATACGGCTATCAAATCTGTTGCTCCAGCTACAAAAACCTAATACGACAATCCTATTCTGTGGCGCACAGCCACAAAAACGAATTAACGCGGTTATTGACTCTTTGCCTTGCAGCTACAGAAAAACAAATCATACGGCCATCAAGTCTGTTGCTCCCAGCGACAAAAACCTAATACGACTTTATATTCTGTGGCGCACAGCCACAAAATACAAATTAACGCGGTATTGACTCTTTGCCTTGCAGCTACAGAAAAAAGTTTATACGGTTATCAAGTATGTTGCTCCCAGCTACAAAAACCTAATACGACTATCTATTCTGTGGCGCACAGCCACGAAATACGAATTAACGCGGTTATCGACTCATTGGCTTGCAGCACAGGAAAAAAAGTTTATACGGCTATCAAGTCTGTTGCTCCCAGCTACAAAAACCTAATACGACAATCTATTCTGTGGTGCACAACCACAATGGTACGAATTGACGCGGTTATTGACTCTGTGGCTTGCAGCTACAGAAAAAAAGCTTATACGGCTATCAAGTGTGTTGCTCACAGCTACAAGAACCTAATACGACTGAATATTCTGTGGCGCACAGCCACAAAAGACGAATTAACCGCGGTTATTGACTCTTTGCCTTGCAGCTACAGAAAAAAGGTTTATACAAATATCAAGTCTGTTGCTCCCAGCTACAAGAAGTAATACGATTATCTATTCTGTGGCGCACAGTCACGAAATACGAATTTACGCGGTTATTGACTCTTTGGCTTGCAGCTACAGAAAAAAATTTACACGGCTATCAAGTCTGTTGCTCCCAGCTACAAAAACCTTATACGACAATCTATTCTGTGGTGCACAACCACAAAGTACGAATTAACGCTGGTATCGATCTTTGGCTAGCAGTTACAGAGAACAGTTCATACGGCTATCAAATCTGTTGCTCCAGCTACAAAAACTTAATACAACTATCTTTCCTGTGGTGCACAACAGAAAGTACGAATTAACGCGGTTATTGACTCTGTGGCTTGCAGCTACAAAAAAAAAGCTTATACGGCTACCAAGTGTGTTGCTCACAGCTACAAGAACCTAAGACGACTATATATTCTGTGGCGTACAGCCACAAAAGACAAATTAACGCGGTTATTGACTCTTTGCCTTGCAGCTACAGAAAAAAAGCTTATACGGCTATCAAGTGTATTGCTCACAGCTACAAGAACCTAATACGACTGAATATTCTGTGGCGCACAGCCACAAAAAAAAACGAATTAACGCGGTTATTGACTCTTTGCCTTGCAGCTACAGAGAAAAGGTTTATACAAATATCAAGTCTATTGCTCCCAGCTACAAGAAAGTAATACGACTATCTATTCTGTGGCGCACAGCACGAATACGAATTTACGCTGTTATCGAATCTTTGGCTTGCAGTTACAGAGAACAGTTCATACGGCTATCAAATCTGTTTGCTCCCAGCTACAACAACTTAATACAACTATCTTTCCTGTGGTGCACAACCAGAAAGTACGAATTAACGCGGTTATTGACTCTGTGGCTTGCAGCTACAAAAAAAGCTTATACGGCTACCAAGTGTGTTGCTCACAGCTACAAGACCTAATACGACTGAATATTCTGTGCGCACAGCCACAAAAAAAACGAATTAACGCGGTTATTGACTCTGTGGCTTGCAGCTACAAAAAAAGCTTATACGGCTACCAAGTGTGTTGCTCACAGCTACAAGAACCTAAGACGACTATATGACGACTATATATTCTGTGGCGCACAGCCACAAAAGACAAATTAACGCGGTTATTGACTCTTTGCCTTGCAGCTACAGAGAACAGTTTATACGGCTATCAAATCTGTTGCTCCCAGCTACAAAAACCTAATACGACAATCTATTCTGTGGCGCACAGCCACAAAATACGAATTAACGCGGTTATTGACTCTTTGCCTTGCAGCTACAGAAAAAAAAATCATACGGCTATCAAGTCTGTTGCTCCCAGCTACAAAAACCTAATACGACTTTATATTCTGTGGCGCACAGCCACAAAAGACAAATTAACGCGGTTATTGACTCTTTGGCTTGCATTTACAGAAAACAGTTCATACGGCTATCAAGTCTGTTGCTGCCAGCTACAAAAACCTAATACGACAATCTATTCTGTGGTGCACAACCACAAAGTACGAATTAACGCTGTTATCGAATCTTTGGCTTGCAGTTACAGAGAACAGTTCATACGGCTATCACATCTGTTGCTCCCAGCTACAAAAACCTAATACGACTTTATATTCTGTGGCGCACAGCCACAAAAGACAAATTAACGCGGTTATTGACTCTGTGGCTTGGAGCTACAAAACAAAAGCTT
Source organism: Litoditis marina (assembly GCA_964036275.1). Lineage (NCBI taxonomy): Eukaryota > Metazoa > Nematoda > Chromadorea > Rhabditida > Rhabditidae > Litoditis > Litoditis marina. The sequence continues at coordinate 44,745 of CAXIWQ010000012.1, forward strand.
ATACGGCTACCAAGTGTGTTGCTCACAGCTACAAGAACCTAAGACGACTATATATTCTGTGGCGCACAGCCACAAAAGACAAATTAACGCGGTTATTGACTCTTTGCTTTGCAGCTACTGAGAACAGTTCATACGGCTATCAAATCTGTTGCTCCCAGCTACAAAAACCTAATACGACAATCTATTCTGTGGCGCACAGCCACAAAATACGAATCAACGCGGTTATTGACTCTTTGCCTTGCAGCTACAGAAAAAAAAATCATACGGCTATCAAGTATGTTGCTCCCAGCTACAAAAACCTAATACGACTTTATATTCTGTGGCGCACAGCCACAAAAGACAAATTAACGCGGTTATTGACTCTTTGCCTTGCAGCTACAAAAAAAAGTTTATACGGCTATCAAGTGTGTTGCTCACAGCTACAAGAACCTAATACAACTGAATATTCTGTGTCGCACAGCCACAAAAGACGAATTAACGCGGTTATTGACTCTTTGCCTTGCAGCTACAGAAAAAAAGGTTTATACGGCTATTAAGTCTGTTGCTTCCAGCTACAAGAAAGTAATACGACTATCTATTCTGTGGTGCACAGCCACGAAATACGAATTTACGCGGTTATCGACTCTTTGGCTTGCATTTACAGAAAACAGTTCATACGGCTATCAAGTCTGTTGCTCCCAGCTACAAAAACCTAATACGACAATCTATTCTGTGGCGCACAGCCACGAAATACGAATTAACGCGGTTATCGACTCTTTGGCTTGCAGCTACAGAAAAAAGTTTACACGGCTATCAAGTCTGTTGCTCCCAGCTACAAAAACCTAATACGACAATCTATTCTGTGGTGCACAACCACAAAGTACGAATTAACGCTGTTATCGACTCTTTGGCTTGCAGTTACAGAGAACAGTTCATACGGCTATCAAATCTGTTGCTCCCAGCTACAAAAACTTAATACAACTATCTTTCCTGTGGTGTACAACCAGAAAGTACAAATTAACGCGGTTATTGACTCTGTGGCTTGCAGCTACAAAAAAAAGCTTATACGGCTACCAAGTGTGTTGCTCACAGCTACAAGAACCTAAGACGACTATATATTCTGTGGCGCACAGCCACAAAAGACAAATTAACGCGGTTATTGCCTCTTTGCCTTGCAGCTACAGAGAACAGTTCATACGGCTATCAAATCTGTTGCTCCCAGCTACAAAAACCTAATACGACAATCTATTCTGTGGCGCACAGCCACAAAATACGAATTAACGCGGTTATTGACTCTTTGCCTTGCAGCTACAGAAAAACAAATCATACGGCCATCAAGTCTGTTGCTTCCAGCGACAAAAACCTAATACGACTTTATATTCTGTGGCGCACAGCCACAAAATACAAATTAACGCGGTTATTGACTCTTTGCCTTGCAGCTACAGAAAAAAGTTTATACGGTTATCAAGTCTGTTGCTCCCAGCTACAAAAACCTAATACGACTATCTATTCTGTGGCGCACAGCCACGAAATACGAATTAACGCGGTTATCGACTCATTGGCTTGCAGCTACAGGAAAAAAAGTTTATACGGCTATCAAGTCTGTTGCTCCCAGCTACAAAAACCTAATACGACAATCTATTCTGTGGTGCACAACCACAATGTACGAATTGACGCGGTTATTGACTCTGTGGCTTGCAGCTACAGAAAAAAAGCTTATACGGCTATCAAGTGTGTTGCTCACAGCTACAAGAACCTAATACGACTGAATATTCTGTGGCGCACAGCCACAAAAGACGAATTAACGCGGTTATTGACTCTTTGCCTTGCAGCTACAGAAAAAAGGTTTATACAAATATCAAGTCTGTTGCTCCCAGCTACAAGAAAGTAATACGATTATCTATTCTGTGGCGCACAGTCACGAAATACGAATTTACACGGTTATTGACTCTTTGGCTTGCATTTACAGAAAACAGTTCATACGGCTATCAAGTCTGTTGCTGCCAGCTACAAAAACCTAATACGACTATCTATTCTGTGGCGCACAGCCACGAAATATGAATTAACGCGGTTATCGACTCTTTGGCTTGCAGCTACAGAAAAAAATTTACACGGCTATCAAGTCTGTTGCTCCCAGCTACAAAAACCTTATACGACAATCTATTCTGTGGTGCACAACCACAAAGTACGAATTAACGCTGGTATCGAATCTTTGGCTAGCAGTTACAGAGAACAGTTCATACGGCTATCAAATCTGTTGCTCCCAGCTACAAAAACTTAATACAACTATCTTTCCTGTGGTGCACAACCAGAAAGTACGAATTAACGCGGTTATTGACTCTGTGGCTTGCAGCTACAAAAAAAAGCTTATACGGCTACCAAGTGTGTTGCTCACAGCTACAAGAACCTAAGACGACTATATATTCTGTGGCGTACAGCCACAAAAGACAAATTAACGCGGTTATTGACTCTTTGCCTTGCAGCTACAGAAAAAAGTTTATACGGCTATCAAGTCTGTTGCTCCCAGCTACAAAAACCTAATACGACTTTATATTCTGTGGCGCACAGCCACAAAAGACAAATTAACGCGGTTATTGACTCTTTGCCTTGCAGCTACAGAAAAAAGGTTTATACAAATATCAAGTCTGTTGCTCCCAGCTACAAGAAAGTAATACGATTATCTATTCTGTGGCGCACAGTCACGAAATACGAATTTACGCGGTTATTGACTCTTTGGCTTGCAGCTACAGAAAAAAATTTACACGGCTATCAAGTCTGTTGCTCCCAGCTACAAAAACCTTATACGACAATCTATTCTGTGGTGCACAACCACAAAGTACGAATTAACGCTGGTATCGAATCTTTGGCTAGCAGTTACAGAGAACAGTTCATACGGCTATCAAATCTGTTGCTCCCAGCTACAAAAACTTAATACAACTATCTTTCCTGTGGTGCACAACCAGAAAGTACGAATTAACGCGGTTATTGACTCTGTGGCTTGCAGCTACAAAAAAAAAGCTTATACGGCTACCAAGTGTGTTGCTCACAGCTACAAGAACCTAAGACGACTATATATTCTGTGGCGTACAGCCACAAAAGACAAATTAACGCGGTTATTGACTCTTTGCCTTGCAGCTACAGAAAAAAAGCTTATACGGCTATCAAGTGTATTGCTCACAGCTACAAGAACCTAATACGACTGAATATTCTGTGGCGCACAGCCACAAAAAAAAACGAATTAACGCGGTTATTGACTCTTTGCCTTGCAGCTACAGAGAAAAGGTTTATACAAATATCAAGTCTGTTGCTCCCAGCTACAAGAAAGTAATACGACTATCTATTCTGTGGCGCACAGCCACGAAATACGAATTTACGCTGTTATCGAATCTTTGGCTTGCAGTTACAGAGAACAGTTCATACGGCTATCAAATCTGTTGCTCCCAGCTACAACAACTTAATACAACTATCTTTCCTGTGGTGCACAACCAGAAAGTACGAATTAACGCGGTTATTGACTCTGTGGCTTGCAGCTACAAAAAAAGCTTATACGGCTACCAAGTGTGTTGCTCACAGCTACAAGAACCTAATACGACTGAATATTCTGTGGCGCACAGCCACAAAAAAAACGAATTAACGCGGTTATTGACTCTGTGGCTTGCAGCTACAAAAAAAGCTTATACGGCTACCAAGTGTGTTGCTCACAGCTACAAGAACCTAAGACGACTATATATTCTGTGGCGCACAGCCACAAAAGACAAATTAACGCGGTTATTGACTCTTTGCCTTGCAGCTACAGAGAACAGTTTATACGGCTATCAAATCTGTTGCTCCCAGCTACAAAAACCTAATACGACAATCTATTCTGTGGCGCACAGCCACAAAATACGAATTAACGCGGTTATTGACTCTTTGCCTTGCAGCTACAGAAAAAAAAATCATACGGCTATCAAGTCTGTTGCTCCCAGCTACAAAAACCTAATACGACTTTATATTCTGTGGCGCACAGCCACAAAAGACAAATTAACGCGGTTATTGACTCTTTGGCTTGCATTTACAGAAAACAGTTCATACGGCTATCAAGTCTGTTGCTGCCAGCTACAAAAACCTAATACGACAATCTATTCTGTGGTGCACAACCACAAAGTACGAATTAACGCTGTTATCGAATCTTTGGCTTGCAGTTACAGAGAACAGTTCATACGGCTATCACATCTGTTGCTCCCAGCTACAAAAACCTAATACGACTTTATATTCTGTGGCGCACAGCCACAAAAGACAAATTAACGCGGTTATTGACTCTGTGGCTTGGAGCTACAAAACAAAAGCTTATACGGCTACCAAGTGTGTTGCTCACAGCTACAAGAACCTAAGACGACTATATATTCTGTGGCGCACAGCCACAAAAGACAAATTAACGCGGTTATTGACTCTTTGCTTTGCAGCTACTGAGAACAGTTCATACGGCTATCAAATCTGTTGCTCCCAGCTACAAAAACCTAATACGACAATCTATTCTGTGGCGCACAGCCACAAAATACGAATCAACGCGGTTATTGACTCTTTGCCTTGCAGCTACAGAAAAAAAAATCATACGGCTATCAAGTATGTTGCTCCCAGCTACAAAAACCTAATACGACTTTATATTCTGTGGCGCACAGCCACAAAAGACAAATTAACGCGGTTATTGACTCTTTGCCTTGCAGCTACAAAAAAAAGTTTATACGGCTATCAAGTGTGTTGCTCACAGCTACAAGAACCTAATACAACTGAATATTCTGTGTCGCACAGCCACAAAAGACGAATTAACGCGGTTATTGACTCTTTGCCTTGCAGCTACAGAAAAAAAGGTTTATACGGCTATTAAGTCTGTTGCTTCCAGCTACAAGAAAGTAATACGACTATCTATTCTGTGGTGCACAGCCACGAAATACGAATTTACGCGGTTATCGACTCTTTGGCTTGCATTTACAGAAAACAGTTCATACGGCTATCAAGTCTGTTGCTCCCAGCTACAAAAACCTAATACGACAATCTATTCTGTGGCGCACAGCCACGAAATACGAATTAACGCGGTTATCGACTCTTTGGCTTGCAGCTACAGAAAAAAGTTTACACGGCTATCAAGTCTGTTGCTCCCAGCTACAAAAACCTAATACGACAATCTATTCTGTGGTGCACAACCACAAAGTACGAATTAACGCTGTTATCGACTCTTTGGCTTGCAGTTACAGAGAACAGTTCATACGGCTATCAAATCTGTTGCTCCCAGCTACAAAAACTTAATACAACTATCTTTCCTGTGGTGTACAACCAGAAAGTACAAATTAACGCGGTTATTGACTCTGTGGCTTGCAGCTACAAAAAAAAGCTTATACGGCTACCAAGTGTGTTGCTCACAGCTACAAGAACCTAAGACGACTATATATTCTGTGGCGCACAGCCACAAAAGACAAATTAACGCGGTTATTGCCTCTTTGCCTTGCAGCTACAGAGAACAGTTCATACGGCTATCAAATCTGTTGCTCCCAGCTACAAAAACCTAATACGACAATCTATTCTGTGGCGCACAGCCACAAAATACGAATTAACGCGGTTATTGACTCTTTGCCTTGCAGCTACAGAAAAACAAATCATACGGCCATCAAGTCTGTTGCTTCCAGCGACAAAAACCTAATACGACTTTATATTCTGTGGCGCACAGCCACAAAATACAAATTAACGCGGTTATTGACTCTTTGCCTTGCAGCTACAGAAAAAAAGTTTATACGGTTATCAAGTCTGTTGCTCCCAGCTACAAAAACCTAATACGACTATCTATTCTGTGGCGCACAGCCACGAAATACGAATTAACGCGGTTATCGACTCATTGGCTTGCAGCTACAGGAAAAAAAGTTTATACGGCTATCAAGTCTGTTGCTCCCAGCTACAAAAACCTAATACGACAATCTATTCTGTGGTGCACAACCACAATGTACGAATTGACGCGGTTATTGACTCTGTGGCTTGCAGCTACAGAAAAAAAGCTTATACGGCTATCAAGTGTGTTGCTCACAGCTACAAGAACCTAATACGACTGAATATTCTGTGGCGCACAGCCACAAAAGACGAATTAACGCGGTTATTGACTCTTTGCCTTGCAGCTACAGAAAAAAGGTTTATACAAATATCAAGTCTGTTGCTCCCAGCTACAAGAAAGTAATACGATTATCTATTCTGTGGCGCACAGTCACGAAATACGAATTTACACGGTTATTGACTCTTTGGCTTGCATTTACAGAAAACAGTTCATACGGCTATCAAGTCTGTTGCTGCCAGCTACAAAAACCTAATACGACTATCTATTCTGTGGCGCACAGCCACGAAATATGAATTAACGCGGTTATCGACTCTTTGGCTTGCAGCTACAGAAAAAAATTTACACGGCTATCAAGTCTGTTGCTCCCAGCTACAAAAACCTTATACGACAATCTATTCTGTGGTGCACAACCACAAAGTACGAATTAACGCTGGTATCGAATCTTTGGCTAGCAGTTACAGAGAACAGTTCATACGGCTATCAAATCTGTTGCTCCCAGCTACAAAAACTTAATACAACTATCTTTCCTGTGGTGCACAACCAGAAAGTACGAATTAACGCGGTTATTGACTCTGTGGCTTGCAGCTACAAAAAAAAAGCTTATACGGCTACCAAGTGTGTTGCTCACAGCTACAAGAACCTAAGACGACTATATATTCTGTGGCGTACAGCCACAAAAGACAAATTAACGCGGTTATTGACTCTTTGCCTTGCAGCTACAGAAAAAAGTTTATACGGCTATCAAGTCTGTTGCTCCCAGCTACAAAAACCTAATACGACTTTATATTCTGTGGCGCACAGCCACAAAAGACAAATTAACGCGGTTATTGACTCTTTGCCTTGCAGCTACAGAAAAAAGTTTATACGGCTATCAAGTCTGTTGCTCCCAGCTACAAAAACCTAATACGACAATCTATTCTGTGGTGCACAACCACAAAGTACGAATTGACGCGGTTATTGACTCTGTGGCTTGCAGCTACAGAAAAAAAGCTTATACGGCTATCAAGTGTGTTGCTAACGCTACAAGAACTTAATACGACTGAATATTCTGTGGCGCACATCCACAAAAGACGAATTAACGCGGTTATTGACTCTTTGCCTTGCAGCTACAGAAAAAAGGTTTATACAAATATCAAGTCTGTTGCTCCCAGCTACAAGAAAGTAATACGACTATCTATTCTGTGGCGCACAGTCACGAAATACGAATTTACGCGGTTATCGACTCTTTGGCTTGCATTTACAGAAAACAGTTCATACGGCTATCAAGTCTGTTGCTGCCAGCTACAAAAACCTAATACGACCATCTATTCTGTGGCGCACAGCCACGAAATATGAATTAACGCGGTTATCGACTCTTTGGCTTGCAGCTACAGAAAAAAAATTACACGGCTATCAAGTCTGTTGCTCCCAGCTACAAAAACCTTATACGACAATCTATTCTGTGGTGCACAACCACAAAGTACGAATTAACGCTGGTATCGAATCTTTGGCTTGCAGCTACAGAAAAAAGTTTATACGGCTATCAAGTCTGTTGCTCCCAGCTACAAAAACCTAATACGACAATCTATTCTGTGGTGCACAACCACAAAGTACGAATTGACGCGGTTATCGACTCTTTGGCTTGCAGCTACAGAAAAAAATTTACACGGCTATCAAGTCTGTTGCTCCCAGCTACAAAAACCTTATACGACAATCTATTCTGTGGTGCACAACCACAAAGTACGAATTAACGCTGGTATCGAATCTTTGGCTAGCAGTTACAGAGAACAGTTCATACGGCTATCAAATCTGTTGCTCCCAGCTACAAAAACTTAATACAACTATCTTTCCTGTGGTGCACAACCAGAAAGTACGAATTAACGCGGTTATTGACTCTGTGGCTTGCAGCTACAAAAAAAAAAGCTTATACGGCTACCAAGTGTGTTGCTCACAGCTACAAGAACCTAAGACGACTATATATTCTGTGGCGTACAGCCACAAAAGACAAATTAACGCGGTTATTGACTCTTTGCCTTGCAGCTACAGAAAAAAGTTTATACGGCTATCAAGTCTGTTGCTCCCAGCTACAAAAACCTAATACGACAATCTATTCTGTGGTGCACAACCACAAAGTACGAATTGACGCGGTTATTGACTCTGTGGCTTGCAGCTACAGAAAAAAAGCTTATACGGCTATCAAGTGTGTTGCTAACAGCTACAAGAACTTAATACGACAATCTTTCCTGTGGTGCACAACCAGAAAGTACGAATTAACGCGGTTATTGACTCTGTGGCTTGCAGCTACAAAAAAAGCTTATACGGCTACCAAGTCTGTTGCTCCCAGCTACAAAAACCTAATACGACTTTATATTCTGTGGCGCACAGCCACAAAAGACAAATTAACGCGGTTATTGACTCTTTGCCTTGCAGCTACAGAAAAAAGTTTATACGGCTATCAAGTCTGTTGCTGCCAGCTACAAAACCTAATACGACTATCTATTCTGTGGCGCACAGCCACGAAATATGAATTAACGCGGTTATCGACTCTTTGGCTTGCAGCTACAGAAAAAAAATTACACGGCTATCAAGTCTGTTGCTCCCAGCTACAAAAACCTTATACGACAATCTTTCCTGTGGTGCACAACCAGAAAGTACGAATTAACGCGGTTATTGACTCTGTGGCTTGCAGCTACAAAAAAAGCTTATACGGCTATCAAGTGTGTTGCTCACAGCTACAAGAACCTAATACGACTGAATATTCTGTGGCGCACAGCCACAAAAGACAAATTAACGCGGTTATTGACTCTTTGCCTTGCAGCTACAGAAAAAAGGTTTATACAAATATCAAGTCTGTTGCTCCCAGCTACAAAAACCTAATACGACAATATATTCTGTGGTGCACAACCACAAAGTACGAATTGACGCGGTTATTGACTCTGTGGCTTGCAGCTACAGAAAAAAAGCTTATACGGCTATCAAGTGTGTTGCTCACAGCTACAAGAACCTAATACGACTGAATATTCTGTGGCGCACAGCCACAAAAGACAAATTAACGCGGTTATTGACTCTTTGCCTTGCAGCTACAGAAAAAAGGTTTATACAAATATCAAGTCTGTTGCTCCCAGCTACAAGAAAGTAATACGACTATCTACTCTGTGGTGCACAACCAGAAAGTACGAATTAACGCGGTTATTGACTCTGTGGCTTGCAGCTACAAAAAAAAAGCTTATACGGCTACCAAGTGTGTTGCTCACAGCTACAAGAACCTAAGACGACTATATATTCTGTGGCGTACAGCCACAAAAGACAAATTAACGCGGTTATTGACTCTTTGCCTTGCAGCTACAGAAAAAAGTTTATACGGCTATCAAGTCTGTTGCTCCCAGCTACAAAAACCTAATACGACAATCTATTCTGTGGTGCACAACCACAAAGTACGAATTGACGCGGTTATTGACTCTGTGGCTTGCAGCTACAGAAAAAAAGCTTATACGGCTATCAAGTGTGTTGCTAACAGCTACAAGAACTTAATACGACAATCTTTCCTGTGGTGCACAACCAGAAAGTACGAATTAACGCGGTTATTGACTCTGTGGCTTGCAGCTACAAAAAAAGCTTATACGGCTACCAAGTCTGTTGCTCCCAGCTACAAAAACCTAATACGACTTTATATTCTGTGGCGCACAGCCACAAAAGACAAATTAACGCGGTTATTGACTCTTTGCCTTGCAGCTACAGAAAAAAGTTTATACGGCTATCAAGTCTGTTGCTGCCAGCTACAAAACCTAATACGACTATCTATTCTGTGGCGCACAGCCACGAAATATGAATTAACGCGGTTATCGACTCTTTGGCTTGCAGCTACAGAAAAAAATTTACACGGCTATCAAGTCTGTTGCTCCCAGCTACAAAAACCTTATACGACAATCTTTCCTGTGGTGCACAACCAGAAAGTACGAATTAACGCGGTTATTGACTCTGTGGCTTGCAGCTACAAAAAAAGCTTATACGGCTATCAAGAGTGTTGCTCACAGCTACAAGAACCTAATACGACTGAATATTCTGTGGCGCACAGCCACAAAAGACAAATTAACGCGGTTATTGACTCTTTGCCTTGCAGCTACAGAAAAAAGGTTTATACAAATATCAAGTCTGTTGCTCCCAGCTACAAAAACCTAATACGACAATATATTCTGTGGTGCACAACCACAAAGTACGAATTGACGCGGTTATTGACTCTGTGGCTTGCAGCTACAGAAAAAAAGCTTATACGGCTATCAAGTGTGTTGCTCACAGCTACAAGAACCTAATACGACTGAATATTCTGTGGCGCACAGCCACAAAAGACAAATTAACGCGGTTATTGACTCTTTGCCTTGCAGCTACAGAAAAAAGGTTTATACAAATATCAAGTCTGTTGCTCCCAGCTACAAGAAAGTAATACGACTATCTACTCTGTGGTGCACAACCAGAAAGTACGAATTAACGCGGTTATTGACTCTGTGGCTTGCAGCTACAAAAAAAAAGCTTATACGGCTACCAAGTGTGTTGCTCACAGCTACAAGAACCTAAGACGACTATATATTCTGTGGCGTACAGCCACAAAAGACAAATTAACGCGGTTATTGACTCTTTGCCTTGCAGCTACAGAAAAAAGTTTATACGGCTATCAAGTCTGTTGCTCCCAGCTACAAAAACCTAATACGACTTTATATTCTGTGGCGCACAGCCACAAAAGACAAATTAACGCGGTTATTGACTCTTTGCCTTGCAGCTACAGAAAAAAGTTTATACGGCTATCAAGTCTGTTGCTCCCAGCTACAAAAACCTAATACGACAATCTATTCTGTGGTGCACAACCACAAAGTACGAATTGACGCGGTTATTGACTCTGTGGCTTGCAGCTACAGAAAAAAAGCTTATACGGCTATCAAGTGTGTTGCTAACAGCTACAAGAACTTAATACGACTGAATATTCTGTGGCGCACATCCACAAAAGACGAATTAACGCGGTTATTGACTCTTAGCCTTGCAGCTACAGAAAAAAGGTTTATACAAATATCAAGTCTGTTGCTCCCAGCTACAAGAAAGTAATACGACTATCTATTCTGTGGCGCACAGTCACGAAATACGAATTTACGCGGTTATCGACTCTTTGGCTTGCATTTACAGAAAACAGTTCATACGGCTATCAAGTCTGTTGCTGCCAGCTACAAAAACCTAATACGACCATCTATTCTGTGGCGCACAGCCACGAAATATGAATTAACGCGGTTATCGACTCTTTGGCTTGCAGCTACAGAAAAAAATTTACACGGCTATCAAGTCTGTTGCTCCCAGCTACAAAAACCTAATACGACAATCTATTCTGTGGTGCACAACCACAAAGTACGAATTGACGCGGTTATTGACTCTTTGGCTTGCAGCTACAGAAAAAAAGCTTATACGGCTATCAAGTGTGTTGCTAACAGCTACAAGAACTTAATACGACTGAATATTCTGTGGCGCACATCCACAAAAGACGAATTAACGCGGTTATTGACTCTTAGCCTTGCAGCTACAGAAAAAAGGTTTATACAAATATCAAGTCTGTTGCTCCCAGCTACAAGAAAGTAATACGACTATCTATTCTGTGGCGCACAGTCACGAAATACGAATTTACGCGGTTATCGACTCTTTGGCTTGCATTTACAGAAAACAGTTCATACGGCTATCAAGTCTGTTGCTGCCAGCTACAAAAACCTAATACGACCATCTATTCTGTGGCGCACAGCCACGAAATATGAATTAACGCGGTTATCGACTCTTTGGCTTGCAGCTACAGAAAAAAATTTACACGGCTATCAAGTCTGTTGCTCCCAGCTACAAAAACCTTATACGACAATCTATTCTGTGGTGCACAACCACAAAGTACGAATTAACGCTGGTATCGAATCTTTGGCTAGCAGTTACAGAGAACAGTTCATACGGCTATCAAATCTGTTGCTCCCAGCTACAAAAACTTAATACAACTATCTTTCCTGTGGTGCACAACCAGAAAGTACGAATTAACGCGGTTATTGACTCTGTGGCTTGCAGCTACAAAAAAAAGGTTTATACAAATATCAAGTCTGTTGCTCCCAGCTACAAGAAAGTAATACGACTATCTATTCTGTGGTGCACAACCAGAAAGTACGAATTAACGCGGTTATTGACTCTGTGGCTTGCAGCTACAAAAAAAAAGCTTATACGGCTACCAAGTGTGTTGCTCACAGCTACAAGAACCTAAGACGACTATATATTCTGTGGCGTACAGCCACAAAAGACAAATTAACGCGGTTATTGACTCTTTGCCTTGCAGCTACAGAAAAAAGTTTATACGGCTATCAAGTCTGTTGCTCCCAGCTACAAAAACCTAATACGACTTTATATTCTGTGGCGCACAGCCACAAAAGACAAATTAACGCGGTTATTGACTCTTTGCCTTGCAGCTACAGAAAAAAGTTTATACGGCTATCAAGTCTGTTGCTCCCAGCTACAAAAACCTAATACGACAATCTATTCTGTGGTGCACAACCACAAAGTACGAATTGACGCGGTTATTGACTCTGTGGCTTGCAGCTACAGAAAAAAAGCTTATACGGCTATCAAGTGTGTTGCTAACAGCTACAAGAACTTAATACGACTGAATATTCTGTGGCGCACATCCACAAAAGACGAATTAACGCGGTTATTGACTCTTAGCCTTGCAGCTACAGAAAAAAAGGTTTATACAAATATCAAGTCTGTTGCTCCCAGCTACAAGAAAGTAATACGACTATCTATTCTGTGGCGCACAGTCACGAAATACGAATTTACGCGGTTATCGACTCTTTGGCTTGCATTTACAGAAAACAGTTCATACGGCTATCAAGTCTGTTGCTGCCAGCTACAAAAACCTAATACGACCATCTATTCTGTGGCGCACAGCCACGAAATATGAATTAACGCGGTTATCGACTCTTTGGCTTGCAGCTACAGAAAAAAATTTACACGGCTATCAAGTCTGTTGCTCCCAGCTACAAAAACCTTATACGACAATCTATTCTGTGGTGCACAACCACAAAGTACGAATTAACGCTGGTATCGAATCTTTGGCTAGCAGTTACAGAGAACAGTTCATACGGCTATCAAATCTGTTGCTCCCACCTACAAAAACTTAATACAACTATCTTTCCTGTGGTGCACAACCAGAAAGTACGAATTAACGCGGTTATTGACTCTGTGGCTTGCAGCTACAAAAAAAAAGCTTATACGGCTACCAAGTGTGTTGCTCACAGCTACAAGAACCTAAGACGACTATATATTCTGTGGCGTACAGCCACAAAAGACAAATTAACGCGGTTATTGACTCTTTGCCTTGCAGCTACAGAAAAAAGTTTATACGGCTATCAAGTCTGTTGCTCCCAGCTACAAAAACCTAATACGACTTTATATTCTGTGGCGCACAGCCACAAAAGACAAATTAACGCGGTAATTGACTCTTTGCCTTGCAGCTACAGAAAAAAGTTTATACGGCTATCAAGTCTGTTGCTCCCAGCTACAAAAACCTAATACGACAATCTATTCTGTGGTGCACAACCACAAAGTACGAATTGACGCGGTTATCGACTCTTTGGCTTGCAGCTACAGAAAAAAATTTACACGGCTATCAAGTCTGTTGCTCCCAGCTACAAAAACCTTATACGACAATCTATTCTGTGGTGCACAACCACAAAGTACGAATTAACGCTGGTATCGAATCTTTGGCTAGCAGTTACAGAGAACAGTTCATACGGCTATCAAATCTGTTGCTCCCAGCTACAAAAACTTAATACAACTATCTTTCCTGTGGTGCACAACCAGAAAGTACGAATTAACGCGGTTATTGACTCTGTGGCTTGCAGCTACAAAAAAAAAGCTTATACGGCTACCAAGTGTGTTGCTCACAGCTACAAGAACCTAAGACGACTATATATTCTGTGGCGTACAGCCACAAAAGACAAATTAACGCGGTTATTGACTCTTTGCCTTGCAGCTACAGAAAAAAGTTTATACGGCTATCAAGTCTGTTGCTCCCAGCTACAAAAACCTAATACGACTTTATATTCTGTGGCGCACAGCCACAAAAGACAAATTAACGCGGTTATTGACTCTTTGCCTTGCAGCTACAGAAAAAAGTTTATACGGCTATCAAGTCTGTTGCTCCCAGCTACAAAAACCTAATACGACAATCTATTCTGTGGTGCACAACCACAAAGTACGAATTGACGCGGTTATTGACTCTGTGGCTTGCAGCTACAGAAAAAAAGCTTATACGGCTATCAAGTGTGTTGCTAACAGCTACAAGAACTTAATACGACTGAATATTCTGTGGCGCACATCCACAAAAGACGAATTAACGCGGTTATTGACTCTTTGCCTTGCAGCTACAGAAAAAAAGGTTTATACAAATATCAAGTCTGTTGCTCCCAGCTACAAGAAAGTAATACGACTATCTATTCTGTGGCGCACAGCCACGAAATACGAATTTACGCGGTTATCGACTCTTTGGCTTGCATTTACAGAAAACAGTTCATACGGCTATCAAGTCTGTTGCTGCCAGCTACAAAAACCTAATACGACTATCTATTCTGTGGCGCACAGCCACGAAATATGAATTAACGCGGTTATCGACTCTTTGGCTTGCAGCTACAGAAAAAAATTTACACGGCTATCAAGTCTGTTGCTCCCAGCTACAAAAACCTTATACGACAATCTTTCCTGTGGTGCACAACCAGAAAGTACGAATTAACGCGGTTATTGACTCTGTGGCTTGCAGCTACAAAAAAAGCTTATACGGCTACCAAGTGTGTTGCTCACAGCTACAAGAACCTAAGACGACTATATATTCTGTGGCGCACAGCCACAAAAGACAAATTAACGCGGTTATTGACTCTTTGCCTTGCAGCTACATAAAAAAAGTTTATACGGCTATCAAGTCTGTTGCTCCCAGCTACAAAAACCTAATACGACTTTATATTCTGTGGCGCAAAGCCACAAAAGACAAATTAACGCGGTTATTGACTCTTTGCCTTGCAGCTACAGACAAACGTTTATACGGCTATCAAGTCTGTTGCTCCCAGCTACAAAAACCTAATACGACTATATATTCTGGGGCGCACAGCCACGAAATACGAATTAACGCGGTTATCGACTCATTGGCTTGCAGCTACAGAAAAAAGTTTATACGGCTATCAAGTCTGTTGCTCCCAGCTACAAAAACCTAATACGACAATATATTCTGTGGTGCACAACCACAAAGTACGAATTGACGCGGTTATTGACTCTGTGGCTTGCAGCTACAGAAAAAAAGCTTATACGGCTATCAAGTGTGTTGCTCACAGCTACAAGAACCTAATACGACTGAATATTCTGTGGCGCACAGCCACAAAAGACAAATTAACGCGGTTATTGACTCTTTGCCTTGCAGCTACAGAAAAAAGGTTTATACAAATATCAAGTCTGTTGCTCCCAGCTACAAGAAAGTAATACGACTATCTATTCTGTGGCGCACAGCCACGAAATACGAATTTACGCGGTTATCGACTCTTTGGCTTGCATTTACAGAAAACAGTTCATACGGCTATCAAGTCTGTTGCTGCCAGCTACAAAAACCTAATACGACCATCTATTCTGTGGCGCACAGCCACGAAATATGAATTAACGCGGTTATCGACTCTTTGGCTTGCAGCTACAGAAAAAAATTTACACGGCTATCAAGTCTGTTGCTTCCAGCTACAAAAACCTTATACGACTTTATATTCTGTGGCGCACAGCCACAAAAGACAAATTAACGCGGTAATTGACTCTTTGCCTTGCAGCTACAGAAAAAAGTTTATACGGCTATCAAGTCTGTTGCTCCCAGCTACAAAAACCTAATACGACAATCTATTCTGTGGTGCACAACCACAAAGTACGAATTGACGCGGTTATCGACTCTTTGGCTTGCAGCTACAGAAAAAAATTTACACGGCTATCAAGTCTGTTGCTCCCAGCTACAAAAACCTTATACGACAATCTATTCTGTGGTGCACAACCACAAAGTACGAATTAACGCTGGTATCGAATCTTTGGCTAGCAGTTACAGAGAACAGTTCATACGGCTATCAAATCTGTTGCTCCCAGCTACAAAAACTTAATACAACTATCTTTCCTGTGGTGCACAACCAGAAAGTACGAATTAACGCGGTTATTGACTCTGTGGCTTGCAGCTACAAAAAAAAAGCTTATACGGCTACCAAGTGTGTTGCTCACAGCTACAAGAACCTAAGACGACTATATATTCTGTGGCGTACAGCCACAAAAGACAAATTAACGCGGTTATTGACTCTTTGCCTTGCAGCTACAGAAAAAAGTTTATACGGCTATCAAGTCTGTTGCTCCCAGCTACAAAAACCTAATACGACTTTATATTCTGTGGCGCACAGCCACAAAAGACAAATTAACGCGGTTATTGACTCTTTGCCTTGCAGCTACAGAAAAAAGTTTATACGGCTATCAAGTCTGTTGCTCCCAGCTACAAAAACCTAATACGACAATCTATTCTGTGGTGCACAACCACAAAGTACGAATTGACGCGGTTATTGACTCTGTGGCTTGCAGCTACAGAAAAAAAGCTTATACGGCTATCAAGTGTGTTGCTAACAGCTACAAGAACTTAATACGACTGAATATTCTGTGGCGCACATCCACAAAAGACGAATTAACGCGGTTATTGACTCTTTGCCTTGCAGCTACA
Organism: Litoditis marina; assembly: GCA_964036275.1. Lineage (NCBI taxonomy): Eukaryota > Metazoa > Nematoda > Chromadorea > Rhabditida > Rhabditidae > Litoditis > Litoditis marina. The sequence goes on from CAXIWQ010000012.1 coordinate 61,556, forward strand.
GAAAAAAAGGTTTATACAAATATCAAGTCTGTTGCTCCCAGCTACAAGAAAGTAATACGACTATCTATTCTGTGGCGCACAGCCACGAAATACGAAATTACGCGGTTATCGACTCTTTGGCTTGCATTTACAGAAAACAGTTCATACGGCTATCAAGTCTGTTGCTGCCAGCTACAAAAACCTAATACGACTATCTATTCTGTGGCGCACAGCCACGAAATATGAATTAACGCGGTTATCGACTCTTTGGCTTGCAGCTACAGAAAAAAATTTACACGGCTATCAAGTCTGTTGCTCCCAGCTACAAAAACCTTATACGACAATCTTTCCTGTGGTGCACAACCAGAAAGTACGAATTAACGCGGTTATTGACTCTGTGGCTTGCAGCTACAAAAAAAGCTTATACGGCTACCAAGTGTGTTGCTCACAGCTACAAGAACCTAAGACGACTATATATTCTGTGGCGCACAGCCACAAAAGACAAATTAACGCGGTTATTGACTCTTTGCCTTGCAGCTACATAAAAAAAGTTTATACGGCTATCAAGTCTGTTGCTCCCAGCTACAAAAACCTAATACGACTTTATATTCTGTGGCGCAAAGCCACAAAAGACAAATTAACGCGGTTATTGACTCTTTGCCTTGCAGCTACAGACAAACGTTTATACGGCTATCAAGTCTGTTGCTCCCAGCTACAAAAACCTAATACGACTATATATTCTGGGGCGCACAGCCACGAAATACGAATTAACGCGGTTATCGACTCATTGGCTTGCAGCTACAGAAAAAAGTTTATACGGCTATCAAGTCTGTTGCTCCAGCTACAAAAACCTAATACGACAATATATTCTGTGGTGCACAACCACAAAGTACGAATTGACGCGGTTATTGACTCTGTGGCTTGCAGCTACAGAAAAAAAGCTTATACGGCTATCAAGTGTGTTGCTCACAGCTACAAGAACCTAATACGACTGAATATTCTGTGGCGCACAGCCACAAAAGACAAATTAACGCGGTTATTGACTCTTTGCCTTGCAGCTACAGAAAAAAGGTTTATACAAATATCAAGTCTGTTGCTCCCAGCTACAAGAAAGTAATACGACTATCTATTCTGTGGCGCACAGCCACGAAATACGAATTTACGCGGTTATCGACTCTTTGGCTTGCATTTACAGAAAACAGTTCATACGGCTATCAAGTCTGTTGCTGCCAGCTACAAAAACCTAATACGACCATCTATTCTGTGGCGCACAGCCACGAAATATGAATTAACGCGGTTATCGACTCTTTGGCTTGCAGCTACAGAAAAAAATTTACACGGCTATCAAGTCTGTTGCTCCCAGCTACAAAAACCTTATACGACAATCTATTCTGTGGTGCACAACCACAAAGTACGAATTAACGCTGTTATCGAATCTTTGGCTTGCAGTTACAGAGAACAGTTCATACGGCTATCAAATCTGTTGCTCCCAGCTACAAAAACTTAATACAACTATCTTTCCTGTGGTGCACAACCAGAAAGTACGAATTAACGCGGTTATTGACTCTGTGGCTTTCAGCTACAAAAAAAGCTTATACGGCTACCAAGTGTGTTGCTCACAGCTACAAGAACCTAAGACGACTATATATTCTGTGGCGCACAGCCACAAAAGACAAATTAACGCGGTTATTGACTCTTTGCCTTGCAGCTACAGAAAAAAGTTTATACGGCTATCAAGTCTGTTGCTCCCAGCTACAAAAACCTAATACGACTTTATATTCTGTGGCGCAAAGCCACAAAAGACAAATTAACGCGGTTATTGACTCTTTGCCTTGCAGCTACAGAAAAAAGTTTATACGGCTATCAAGTCTGTTGCTCCCAGCTACAAAAACCTAATACGACTATATACTGTGGCGCACAGCCACGAAATACGAATTAACGCGGTTATCGACTCATTGGCTTGCAGCTACAGAAAAAAATTTATACGGCTATCAAGTCTGTTGCTCTCAGCTACAAAAACCTAATACGACAATGTATTCTGTGGTGCACAACCACAAAGTACGAATTGACGCGGTTGTTGACTCTGTGGCTTGCAGCTACAGAAAAAGCTTATACGGCTACCAAGTGTGTTGCTCACAGCTACAAGAACCTAAGACGACTATATATTCTGTGGCGCACAGCCACAAAAGACAAATTAACGCGGTTATTGACTCTTTGCCTTGCAGCTACAGAAAAAAGTTTATACGGCTATCAAGTCTGTTGCTCCCAGCTACAAAAACCTAATACGACTATATATTCTGTGGCGCACAGCCACGAAATACGAATTAACGCGGTTATCGACTCATTGGCTTGCAGCTACAGAAAACAGTTTATACGGCTATCAAGTCTGTTGCTCCCAGCTACAAAAACCTAATACGACAATGTATTCTGTGGTGCACAACCACAAAGTACGAATTGACGCGGTTATTGACTCTGTGGCTTGCAGCTACAGAAAAAAGCTTATACGGCTATCAAGTGTGTTGCTCACAGCTACAAGAGCCTAATACGACTGAATATTCTGTGGCGCACAGCCACAAAAGACGAATTAACGCGGTTATTGACTCTTTGCCTTGCAGCTACAGAAAAAAGGTTTATACGGATATCAAGTCTGTTGCTCCCAGCTACAAGAAAGTGATACGACTATCTATTCTGTGGCGCACAGCCACAAAAGACAAATTAACGCGGTTATCGACTCTTTGGCTTGCAGCTACAGAAAAAAGTTTACACGGCTATCAAGTCTGTTGCTCCCAGCTACAAAAACCTTATACGACAATCTATTCTGTGGTGCACAACCACAAAGTACGAATTAACGCTGTTATCGAATCTTTGGCTTGCAGTTACAGAGAACAGTTCATACGGCTATCAAATCTGTTGCTCCCAGCTACAAAAACTTAATACAACTATCTTTCCTGTGGTGCACAACCAGAAAGTACGAATTAACGCGGTTATTGACTCTGTGGCTTGCAGCTACAAAAAAAAGCTTATACGGCTACCAAGTGTGTTGCTCACAGCTACAAGAACCTAAGACGACTATATATTCTGTGGCGCACAGCCACAAAAGACAAATTAACGCGGTTATTGACTCTTTGCCTTGCAGCTACAGAAAAAAGTTTATACGGCTATCAAGTCTGTTGCTCCCAGCTACAAAAACCTAATACGACTTTATATTCTGTGGCGCAAAGCCACAAAAGACAAATTAACGCGGTTATTGACTCTTTGCCTTGCAGCTACAGAAAAAAGTTTATACGGCTATCAAGTCTGTTGCTCCCAGCTACAAAAACCTAATACGACTATATACTGTGGCGCACAGCCACGAAATACGAATTAACGCGGTTATCGACTCATTGGCTTGCAGCTACAGAAAAAAGTTTATACGGCTATCAAGTCTGTTGCTCTCAGCTACAAAAACCTAATACGACAATGTATTCTGTGGTGCACAACCACAAAGTACGAATTGACGCGGTTGTTGACTCTGTGGCTTGCAGCTACAGAAAAAGCTTATACGGCTACCAAGTGTGTTGCTCACAGCTACAAGAACCTAAGACGACTATATATTCTGTGGCGCACAGCCACAAAAGACAAATTAACGCGGTTATTGACTCTTTGCCTTGCAGCTACAGAAAAAAGTTTATACGGCTATCAAGTCTGTTGCTCCCAGCTACAAAAACCTAATACGACTATATATTCTGTGGCGCACAGCCACGAAATACGAATTAACGCGGTTATCGACTCATTGGCTTGCAGCTACAGAAAACAGTTTATACGGCTATCAAGTCTGTTGCTCCCAGCTACAAAAACCTAATACGACAATGTATTCTGTGGTGCACAACCACAAAGTACGAATTGACGCGGTTATTGACTCTGTGGCTTGCAGCTACAGAAAAAAGCTTATACGGCTATCAAGTGTGTTGCTCACAGCTACAAGAACCTAATACGACTGAATATTCTGTGGCGCACAGCCACAAAAGACGAATTAACGCGGTTATTGACTCTTTGCCTTGCAGCTACAGAAAAAAGGTTTATACGGATATCAAGTCTGTTGCTCCCAGCTACAAGAAAGTGATACGACTATCTATTCTGTGGCGCACAGCCACAAAAGACAAATTAACGCGGTTATCGACTCTTTGGCTTGCAGCTACAGAAAAAAGTTTACACGGCTATCAAGTCTGTTGCTCCCAGCTACAAAAACCTTATACGACAATCTATTCTGTGGTGCACAACCACAAAGTACGAATTAACGCTGTTATCGAATCTTTGGCTTGCAGTTACAGAGAACAGTTCATACGGCTATCAAATCTGTTGCTCCCAGCTACAAAAACTTAATACAACTATCTTTCCTGTGGTGCACAACCAGAAAGTACGAATTAACGCGGTTATTGACTCTGTGGCTTGCAGCTACAAAAAAAAGCTTATACGGCTACCAAGTGTGTTGCTCACAGCTACAAGAACCTAAGACGACTATATATTCTGTGGCGCACAGCCACAAAAAACAAATTAACGCGGTTATTGACTCTTTGCCTTGCAGCTACAGAGAACAGTTCATACGGCTATCAAATCTATTGCTCCCAGCTACAAAAACCTAATACGACAATCTATTCTGTGGCGCACAGCCAAAAAATACAAATTAACGCGGGTATTGACTCTTTGCCTTGCAGCTACAGAAAAAAAAATCATACGGCAATCAAGTCTGTTGCTCCCAGCTACAAAAACCTAATACGACTTTATATTCTGTGGCGCACAGCCACAAAAGACAAATTAACGCGGTTATTGACTCTTTGCCTTGCAGCTACGGAAAAAAGTTTATACGGCTATCAAGTCTGTTGCTCCCAGCTACAAAAACCTAATACGACTATCTATTCTGTGGCGCACAGCCACGAAATATGAATTAACGCGGTTATCGACTCTTCGGCTTGCAGCTACAGAAAAAAGTTTACACGGCTATCAAGTCTGTTGCTCCCAGCTACAAGAAAGTAATACGACTATCTATTCTGTGGCGCACAGCCACGAAATACGAATTTACGCGGTTATCGACTCTTTGGCTTGCATTTACAGAAAACAGTTCATACGGCTATCAAGTCTGTTGCTGCCAGCTACAAAAACCTAATACGACCATCTATTCTGTGGCGCACAGCCACGAAATATGAATTAACGCGGTTATCGACTCTTTGGCTTGCAGCTACAGAAAAAAATTTACACGGCTATCAAGTCTGTTGCTCCCAGCTACAAAAACCTTATACGACAATCTTTCCTGTGGTGCACAACCAGAAAGTACGAATTAACGCGGTTATTGACTCTGTGGCTTGCAGCTACAAAAAAAGCTTATACGGCTACCAAGTGTGTTGCTCACAGCTACAAGAACCTAAGACGACTATATATTCTGTGGCGCACAGCCACAAAAGACAAATTAACGCGGTTATTGACTCTTTGCCTTGCAGCTACATAAAAAAAGTTTATACGGCTATCAAGTCTGTTGCTCCCAGCTACAAAAACCTAATACGACTTTATATTCTGTGGCGCAAAGCCACAAAAGACAAATTAACGCGGTTATTGACTCTTTGCCTTGCAGCTACAGACAAAAGTTTATACGGCTATCAAGTCTGTTGCTCCCAGCTACAAAAACCTAATACGACTATATATTCTGGGGCGCACAGCCACGAAATACGAATTAACGCGGTTATCGACTCATTGGCTTGCAGCTACAGAAAAAAGTTTATACGGCTATCAAGTCTGTTGCTCCCAGCTACAAAAACCTAATACGACAATATATTCTGTGGTGCACAACCACAAAGTACGAATTGACGCGGTTATTGACTCTGTGGCTTGCAGCTACAGAAAAAAAGCTTATACGGCTATCAAGTGTGTTGCTCACAGCTACAAGAACCTAATACGACTGAATATTCTGTGGCGCACAGCCACAAAAGACAAATTAACGCGGTTATTGACTCTTTGCCTTGCAGCTACAGAAAAAAGGTTTATACAAATATCAAGTCTGTTGCTCCCAGCTACAAGAAAGTAATACGACTATCTATTCTGTGGCGCACAGCCACGAAATACGAATTTACGCGGTTATCGACTCTTTGGCTTGCATTTACAGAAAACAGTTCATACGGCTATCAAGTCTGTTGCTGCCAGCTACAAAAACCTAATACGACCATCTATTCTGTGTCGCACAGCCACGAAATATGAATTAACGCGGTTATCGACTCTTTGGCTTGCAGCTACAGAAAAAAATTTACACGGCTATCAAGTCTGTTGCTCCCAGCTACAAAAACCTTATACGACAATATATTCTGTGGTGCACAACCACAAAGTACGAATTAACGCTGGTATCGAATCTTTGGCTTGCAGTTACAGAGAACAGTTCATACGGCTATCAAATCTGTTGCTCCCAGCTACAAAAATTTAATACAACTATCTTTCCTGTGGTGCACAACCAGAAAGTACGAATTAACGCGGTTATTGACTCTGTGGCTTGCAGCTACAAAAAAAAGCTTATACGGCTACCAAGTGTGTTGCTCACAGCTACAAGAACCTAAGACGACTATATATTCTGTGGCGTACAGCCACAAAAGACAAATTAACGCGGTTATTGACTCTTTGCCTTGCAGCTACAGAAAAAAGTTTATACGGCTATCAAGTCTGTTGCTCCCAGCTACAAAAACCTAATACGACTTTATATTCTGTGGCGCACAGCCACAAAAGACAAATTAACGCGGTTATTGACTCTTTGCCTTGCAGCTACAGAAAAAAGTTTATACGGCTATCAAGTCTGTTGCTCCCAGCTACAAAAACCTAATACGACAATCTATTCTGTGGTGCACAACCACAAAGTACGAATTGACGCGGTTATTGACTCTGTGGCTTGCAGCTACAGGAAAAAAAGCTTATACGGCTATCAAGTGTGTTGCTAACAGCTACAAGAACTTAATACGACTGAATATTCTGTGGCGCACATCCACAAAAGACGAATTAACGCGGTTATTGACTCTTTGCCTTGCAGCTACAGAAAAAAAGGTTTATACAAATATCAAGTCTGTTGCTCCCAGCTACAAGAAAGTAATACGACTATCTATTCTGTGGCGCACAGCCACGAAATACGAATTTACGCGGTTATCGACTCTTTCGCTTGCATTTACAGAAAACAGTTCATACGGCTATCAAGTCTGTTGCTGCCAGCTACAAAAACCTAATACGACTATCTATTCTGTGGCGCACAGCCACGAAATATGAATTAACGCGGTTATCGACTCTTTGGCTTGCAGCTACAGAAAAAAATTTACACGGCTATCAAGTCTGTTGCTCCCAGCTACAAAAACCTTATACGACAATCTATTCTGTGGTGCACAACCACAAAGTACGAATTAACGCTGGTATCGAATCTTTGGCTTGCAGTTACAGAGAACAGTTCATACGGCTATCAAATCTGTTGCTCCCAGCTACAAAAACTTAATACAACTATCTTTCCTGTGGTGCACAACCAGAAAGTACGAATTAACGCGGTTATTGACTCTGTGGCTTGCAGCTACAAAAAAAGCTTATACGGCTACCAAGTGTGTTGCTCACAGCTACAAGAACCTAAGACGACTATATATTCTGTGGCGTACAGCCACAAAAGACAAATTAACGCGGTTATTGACTCTTTGCCTTGCAGCTACAGAAAAAAGTTTATACGGCTATCAAGTCTGTTGCTCCCAGCTACAAAAACCTAATACGACTTTATATTCTGTGGCGCACAGCCACAAAAGACAAATTAACGCGGTTATTGACTCTTTGGCTTGCATTTACAGAAAACAGTTCATACGGCTATCAAGTCTGTTGCTGCCAGCTACAAAAACCTAATACGACCATCTATTCTGTGGTGCACAACCACAAAAGACAAATTAACGCGGTTATTGACTATTTGCCTTGCAGCTACAGAAAAAAGTTTATACGGCTATCAAGTCTGTTGCTCCCAGCTACAAAAACCTAATACGACTATATACTGTGGCGCACAGCCACGAAATACGAATTAACGCGGTTATCGACTCATTGGCTTGCAGCTACAGAAAAAAGTTTATACGGCTATCAAGTCTGTTGCTCCCAGCTACAAAAACCTAATACGACAATGTATTCTGTGGTGCACAACCACAAAGTACGAATTGACGCGGTTGTTGACTCTGTGGCTTGCAGCTACAGAAAAAGCTTATACGGCTACCAAGTGTGTTGCTCACAGCTACAAGAACCTAAGACGACTATATATTCTGTGGCGCACAGCCACAAAAGACAAATTAACGCGGTTATTGACTCTTTGCCTTGCAGCTACAGAAAAAAGTTTATACGGCTATCAAGTCTGTTGCTCCCAGCTACAAAAACCTAATACGACTATATATCCTGTGGCGCACAGCCACGAAATACGAATTAACGCGGTTATCGACTCATTGGCTTGCAGCTACAGAAAAAAGTTTATACGGCTATCAAGTCTGTTGCTCCCAGCTACAAAAACCTAATACGACAATGTATTCTGTGGTGCACAACCACAAAGTACGAATTGACGCGGTTGTTGACTCTGTGGCTTGCAGCTACAGAAAAAGCTTATACGGCTACCAAGTGTGTTGCTCACAGCTACAAGAACCTAAGACGACTATATATTCTGTGGCGCACAGCCACAAAAGACAAATTAACGCGGTTATTGACTCTTTGCCTTGCAGCTACAGAAAAAAGTTTATACGGCTATCAAGTCTGTTGCTCCCAGCTACAAAAACCTAATACGACTTTATATTCTGTGGCGCAAAGCCACAAAAGACAAATTAACGCGGTTATTGACTCTTTGCCTTGCAGCTACAGAAAAAAGTTTATACGGCTATCAAGTCTGTTGCTCCCAGCTACAAAAACCTAATACGACTATATATTCTGTGGCGCACAGCCACGAAATACGAATTAACGCGGTTATCGACTCATTGGCTTGCAGCTACAGAAAAAAGTTTATACGGCTATCAAGTCTGTTGCTCCCAGCTACAAAAACCTAATACGACAATGTATTCTGTGGTGCACAACCACAAAGTACGAATTGACGCGGTTATTGACTCTGTGGCTTGCAGCTACAGAAAAAAAGCTTATACGGCTATCAAGTGTGTTGCTCACAGCTACAAGAACCTAATACGACTGAATATTCTGTGGCGCACAGCCACAAAAGACAAATTAACGCGGTTATTGACTCTTTGCCTTGCAGCTACAGAAAAAAAGGTTTATACAAATATCAAGTCTGTTGCTCCCAGCTACAAGAAAGTGATACGACTATCTATTCTGTGGCGCACAGCCACAAAAGACAAATTAACGCGGTTATCGACTCTTTGGCTTGCAGCTACAGAAAAAAGTTTATACGGCTATCAAGTCTGTTGCTCCCAGCTACAAAAACCTAATACGACTTTATATTCTGTGGCGCAAAGCCACAAAAGACAAATTAACGCGGTTATCGACTCATTGGCTTGCAGCTACAGAAAAAAGTTTATACGGCTATCAAGTCTGTTGCTCCCAGCTACAAAAACCTAATACGACAATATATTCTGTGGTGCACAACCACAAAGTACGAATTGACGCGGTTATTGACTCTGTGGCTTGCAGCTACAGAAAAAAAAAGCTTATACGGCTATCAAGTGTGTTGCTCACAGCTACAAGAACCTAATACGACTGAATATTCTGTGGCGCACAGCCACAAAAGACAAATTAACGCGGTTATTGACTCTTTGCCTTGCAGCTACAGAAAAAAAGGTTTATACAAATATCAAGTCTGTTGCTCCCAGCTACAAGAAAGTAATACGACTATCTATTCTGTGGCGCACAGCCACGAAATACGAATTTACGCGGTTATCGACTCTTTGGCTTGCATTTACAGAAAACAGTTCATACGGCTATCAAGTCTGTTGCTCCCAGCTACAAAAACCTTATACGACAATCTATTCTGTGGTGCACAACCACAAAGTACGAATTAACGCTGGTATCGAATCTTTGGCTTGCAGTTACAGAGAACAGTTCATACGGCTATCAAATCTGTTGCTCCCAGCTACAAAAACTTAATACAACTATCTTTCCTGTGGTGCACAACCAGAAAGTACGAATTAACGCGGTTATTGACTCTGTGGCTTGCAGCTACAAAAAAAAAACTTATACGGCTACCAAGTGTGTTGCTCACAGCTACAAGAACCTAAGACGACTATATATTCTGTGGCGTACAGCCACAAAAGACAAATTAACGCGGTTATTGACTCTTTGCCTTGCAGCTACAGAAAAAAGGTTTATACGGATATCAAGTCTGTTGCTCCCAGCTACAAGAAAGTGATACGACTATCTATTCTGTGGCGCACAGCCACAAAAGACAAATTAACGCGGTTATCGACTCTTTGGCTTGCAGCTACAGAAAAAAGTTTATACGGCTATCAAGTCTGTTGCTCCCAGCTACAAAAACCTAATACGACTTTATATTCTGTGGCGCAAAGCCACAAAAGACAAATTAACGCGGTTATCGACTCATTGGCTTGCAGCTACAGAAAAAAGTTTATACGGCTATCAAGTCTGTTGCTCCCAGCTACAAAAACCTAATACGACAATATATTCTGTGGTGCACAACCACAAAGTACGAATTGACGCGGTTATTGACTCTGTGGCTTGCAGCTACAGAAAAAAAAAGCTTATACGGCTATCAAGTGTGTTGCTCACAGCTACAAGAACCTAATACGACTGAATATTCTGTGGCGCACAGCCACAAAAGACAAATTAACGCGGTTATTGACTCTTTGCCTTGCAGCTACAGAAAAAAAGGTTTATACAAATATCAAGTCTGTTGCTCCCAGCTACAAGAAAGTAATACGACTATCTATTCTGTGGCGCACAGCCACGAAATACGAATTTACGCGGTTATCGACTCTTTGGCTTGCATTTACAGAAAACAGTTCATACGGCTATCAAGTCTGTTGCTGCCAGCTACAAAAACCTAATACGACCATCTATTCTGTGGCGCACAGCCACGAAATATGAATTAACGCGGTTATCGACTCTTTGGCTTGCAGCTACAGAAAAAAATTTACACGGCTATCAAGTCTGTTGCTCCCAGCTACAAAAACTTTATACGACAATCTATTCTGTGGTGCACAACCACAAAGTACGAATTAACGCTGGTATCGAATCTTTGGCTTGCAGTTACAGAGAACAGTTCATACGGCTATCAAATCTGTTGCTCCCAGCTACAAAAACTTAATACAACTATCTTTCCTGTGGTGCACAACCAGAAAGTACGAATTAACGCGGTTATTGACTCTGTGGCTTGCAGCTACAAAAAAAAACTTATACGGCTACCAAGTGTGTTGCTCACAGCTACAAGAACCTAAGACGACTATATATTCTGTGGCGTACAGCCACAAAAGACAAATTAACGCGGTTATTGACTCTTTGCCTTGCAGCTACAGAAAAAAGTTTATACGGCTATCAAGTCTGTTGCTCCCAGCTACAAAAACCTAATACGACTTTATATTCTGTGGCGCACAGCCACAAAAGACAAATTAACGCGGTTATTGACTCTTTGGCTTGCATTTACAGAAAACAGTTCATACGGCTATCAAGTCTGTTGCTGCCAGCTACAAAAACCTAATACGACCATCTATTCTGTGGTGCACAACCACAAAAGACAAATTAACGCGGTTATTGACTCTTTGCCTTGCAGCTACAGAAAAAAGTTTATACGGCTATCAAGTCTGTTGCTCCCAGCTACAAAAACCTAATACGACTATATACTGTGGCGCACAGCCACGAAATACGAATTAACGCGGTTATCGACTCATTGGCTTGCAGCTACAGAAAAAAGTTTATACGGCTATCAAGTCTGTTGCTCCCAGCTACAAAAACCTAATACGACAATGTATTCTGTGGTGCACAACCACAAAGTACGAATTGACGCGGTTGTTGACTCTGTGGCTTGCAGCTACAGAAAAAGCTTATACGGCTACCAAGTGTGTTGCTCACAGCTACAAGAACCTAAGACGACTATATATTCTGTGGCGCACAGCCACAAAAGACAAATTAACGCGGTTATTGACTCTTTGCCTTGCAGCTACAGAAAAAAGTTTATACGGCTATCAAGTCTGTTGCTCCCAGCTACAAAAACCTAATACGACTATATATCCTGTGGCGCACAGCCACGAAATACGAATTAACGCGGTTATCGACTCATTGGCTTGCAGCTACAGAAAAAAGTTTATACGGCTATCAAGTCTGTTGCTCCCAGCTACAAAAACCTAATACGACAATGTATTCTGTGGTGCACAACCACAAAGTACGAATTGACGCGGTTGTTGACTCTGTGGCTTGCAGCTACAGAAAAAGCTTATACGGCTACCAAGTGTGTTGCTCACAGCTACAAGAACCTAAGACGACTATATATTCTGTGGCGCACAGCCACAAAAGACAAATTAACGCGGTTATTGACTCTTTGCCTTGCAGCTACAGAAAAAAGTTTATACGGCTATCAAGTCTGTTGCTCCCAGCTACAAAAACCTAATACGACTTTATATTCTGTGGCGCAAAGCCACAAAAGACAAATTAACGCGGTTATTGACTCTTTGCCTTGCAGCTACAGAAAAAAGTTTATACGGCTATCAAGTCTGTTGCTCCCAGCTACAAAAACCTAATACGACTATATATTCTGTGGCGCACAGCCACGAAATACGAATTAACGCGGTTATCGACTCATTGGCTTGCAGCTACAGAAAAAAGTTTATACGGCTATCAAGTCTGTTGCTCCCAGCTACAAAAACCTAATACGACAATGTATTCTGTGGTGCACAACCACAAAGTACGAATTGACGCGGTTATTGACTCTGTGGCTTGCAGCTACAGAAAAAAAGCTTATACGGCTATCAAGTGTGTTGCTCACAGCTACAAGAACCTAATACGACTGAATATTCTGTGGCGCACAGCCACAAAAGACGAATTAACGCGGTTATTGACTCTTTGCCTTGCAGCTACAGAAAAAAGGTTTATACGGATATCAAGTCTGTTGCTCCCAGCTACAAGAAAGTGATACGACTATCTATTCTGTGGCGCACAGCCACAAAAGACAAATTAACGCGGTTATCGACTCTTTGGCTTGCAGCTACAGAAAAAAGTTTACACGGCTATCAAGTCTGTTGCTCCCAGCTACAAAAACCTTATACGACAATCTATTCTGTGGTGCACAACCACAAAGTACGAATTAACGCTGTTATCGAATCTTTGGCTTGCAGTTACAGAGAACAGTTCATACGGCTATCAAATCTGTTGCTCCCAGCTACAAAAACTTAATACAACTATCTTTCCTGTGGTGCACAACCAGAAAGTACGAATTAACGCGGTTATTGACTCTGTGGCTTGCAGCTACAAAAAAAAGCTTATACGGCTACCAAGTGTGTTGCTCACAGCTACAAGAACCTAAGACGACTATATATTCTGTGGCGCACAGCCACAAAAAACAAATTAACGCGGTTATTGACTCTTTGCCTTGCAGCTACAGAGAACAGTTCATACGGCTATCAAATCTATTGCTCCCAGCTACAAAAACCTAATACGACAATCTATTCTGTGGCGCACAGCCAAAAAATACGAATTAACGCGGGTATTGACTCTTTGCCTTGCAGCTACAGAAAAAAAAATCATACGGCTATCAAGTCTGTTGCTCCCAGCTACAAAAACCTAATACGACTTTATATTCTGTGGCGCACAGCCACAAAAGACAAATTAACGCGGTTATTGACTCTTTGCCTTGCAGCTACAGAAAAAAAGTTTATACGGCTATCAAGTCTGTTGCTCCCAGCTACAAAAACCTAATACGACTATCTATTCTGTGGCGCACAGCCACGAAATATGAACTAACGCGGTTATCGACTCTTTGGCTTGCAGCTACAGAAAAAAGTTTACACGGCTATCAAGTCTGTTGCTCCCAGCTACAAGAAAGTAATACGACTATCTATTCTGTGGCGCACAGCCACGAAATACGAATTTACGCGGTTATCGACTCTTTGGCTTGCATTTACAGAAAACAGTTCATACGGCTATCAAGTCTGTTGCTGCCAGCTACAAAAACCTAATACGACCATCTATTCTGTGGCGCACAGCCACGAAATATGAATTAACGCGGTTATCGACTCTTTGGCTTGCAGCTACAGAAAAAAATTTACACGGCTATCAAGTCTGTTGCTCCCAGCTACAAAAACCTTATACGACAATCTATTCTGTGGTGCACAACCACAAAGTACGAATTAACGCTGGTATCGAATCTTTGGCTTGCAGTTACAGAGAACAGTTCATACGGCTATCAAATCTGTTGCTCCCAGCTACAAAAACTTAATACAACTATCTTTCCTGTGGTGCACAACCAGAAAGTACGAATTAACGCGGTTATTGACTCTGTGGCTTGCAGCTACAGAAAAAAGTTTATACGGCTATCAAGTCTGTTGCTCCCAGCTACAAAAACCTAATACGGCTTTATATTCTGTGGCGCAAAGCCACAAAAGACAAATTAACGCGGTTATCGACTCATTGGCTTGCAGCTACAGAAAAAAGTTTATACGGCTATCAAGTCTGTTGCTCCCAGCTACAAAAACCTAATACGACAATATATTCTGTGGTGCACAACCACAAAGTACGAATTGACGCGGTTATTGACTCTGTGGCTTGCAGCTACAGAAAAAAAAGCTTATACGGCTATCAAGTGTGTTGCTCACAGCTACAAGAACCTAATACGACTGAATATTCTGTGGCGCACAGCCACAAAAGACAAATTAACGCGGTTATTGAATCTTTGCCTTGCAGCTACAGAAAAAAAGGTTTATACAAATATCAAGTCTGTTGCTCCCAGCTACAAGAAAGTAATACGACTATCTATTCTGTGGCGCACAGCCACGAAATACGAATTTACGCGGTTATCGACTCTTTGGCTTGCATTTACAGAAAACAGTTCATACGGCTATCAAGTCTGTTGCTGCCAGCTACAAAAACCTAATACGACCATCTATTCTGTGGCGCACAGCCACGAAATATGAATTAACGCGGTTATCGACTCTTTGGCTTGCAGCTACAGAAAAAAATTTACACGGCTATCAAGTCTGTTGCTCCCAGCTACAAAAACCTTATACGACAATCTATTCTGTGGTGCACAACCACAAAGTACGAATTAACGCTGGTATCGAATCTTTGGCTTGCAGTTACAGAGAACAGTTCATACGGCTATCAAATCTGTTGCTCCCAGCTACAAAAACTTAATACAACTATCTTTCCTGTGGTGCACAACCAGAAAGTACGAATTAACGCGGTTATTGACTCTGTGGCTTGCAGCTACAAAAAAAAAGCTTATACGGCTACCAAGTGTGTTGCTCACAGCTACAAGAACCTAAGACGACTATATATTCTGTGGCGTACAGCCACAGAAGACAAATTAACGCGGTTATTGACTCTTTGCCTTGCAGCTACAGAAAAAAGTTTATACGGCTATCAAGTCTGTTGCTCCCAGCTACAAAAACCTAATACGACTTTATATTCTGTGGCGCACAGCCACAAAAGACAAATTAACGCGGTTATTGACTCTTTGCCTTGCAGCTACAGAAAAAAGTTTATACGGCTATCAAGTCTGTTGCTCCCAGCTACAAAAACCTAATACGACAATCTATTCTGTGGTGCACAACCACAAAGTACGAATTGACGCGGTTATTGACTCTGTGGCTTGCAGCTACAGAAAAAAAGCTTATACGGCTATCAAGTGTGTTGCTAACAGCTACAAGAACTTAATACGACTGAATATTCTATGGCGCACATCCACAAAAGACGAATTAACGCGGTTATTGACTCTTTGCCTTGCAGCTACAGAAAAAAAGGTTTATACAAATATCAAGTCTGTTGCTCCCAGCTACAAGAAAGTAATACGACTATCTATTCTGTGGCGCACAGCCACGAAATACGAATTTACGCGGTTATCGGCTCTTTCGCTTGCATTTACAGAAAACAGTTCATACGGCTATCAAATCTGTTGCTCCCAGCTACAAAAACTTAATACAACTATCTTTCCTGTGGTGCACAACCAGAAAGTACGAATTAACGCGGTTATTGACTCTGTGGCTTGCAGCTACAAAAAAAAAGCTTATACGGCTACCAAGTGTGTTGCTCACAGCTACAAGAACCTAAGACGACTATATATTCTGTGGCGTACAGCCACAAAAGACAAATTAACGCGGTTATTGACTCTTTGCCTTGCAGCTACAGAAAAAAGTTTATACGGCTATCAAGTCTGTTGCTCCCAGCTACAAAAACCTAATACGACTTTATATTCTGTGGCGCACAGCCACAAAAGACAAATTAACGCGGTTATTGACTCTTTGCCTTGCAGCTACAGAAAAAAGTTTATACGGCTATCAAGTCTGTTGCTCCCAGCTACAAAAACCTAATACGACAATCTATTCTGTGGTGCACAACCACAAAGTACGAATTGACGCGGTTATTGACTCTGTGGCTTGCAGCTACAGAAAAAAAGCTTATACGGCTATCAAGTGTGTTGCTAACAGCTACAAGAACTTAATACGACTGAATATTCTGTGGCGCACATCCACAAAAGACGAATTAACGCGGTTATTGACTCTTTGCCTTGCAGCTACAGAAAAAAAGGTTTATACAAATATCAAGTCTGTTGCTCCCAGCTACAAGAAAGTAATACGACTATCTATTCTGTGGCGCACAGCCACGAAATACGAATTTACGCGGTTATCGGCTCTTTCGCTTGCATTTACAGAAAACAGTTCATACGGCTATCAAATCTGTTGCTCCCAGCTACAAAAACTTAATACAACTATCTTTCCTGTGGTGCACAACCAGAAAGTACGAATTAACGCGGTTATTGACTCTGTGGCTTGCAGCTACAGAAAAAAGTTTATACGGCTATCAAGTCTGTTGCTCCCAGCTACAAAAACCTAATACGGCTTTATATTCTGTGGCGCAAAGCCACAAAAGACAAATTAACGCGGTTATCGACTCATTGGCTTGCAGCTACAGAAAAAAGTTTATACGGCTATCAAGTCTGTTGCTCCCAGCTACAAAAACCTAATACGACAATATATTCTGTGGTGCACAACCACAAAGTACGAATTGACGCGGTTATTGACTCTGTGGCTTGCAGCTACAGAAAAAAAAGCTTATACGGCTATCAAGTGTGTTGCTCACAGCTACAAGAACCTAATACGACTGAATATTCTGTGGCGCACAGCCACAAAAGACAAATTAACGCGGTTATTGAATCTTTGCCTTGCAGCTACAGAAAAAAAGGTTTATACAAATATCAAGTCTGTTGCTCCCAGCTACAAGAAAGTAATACGACTATCTATTCTGTGGCGCACAGCCACGAAATACGAATTTACGCGGTTATCGACTCTTTGGCTTGCATTTACAGAAAACAGTTCATACGGCTATCAAGTCTGTTGCTGCCAGCTACAAAAACCTAATACGACCATCTATTCTGTGGCGCACAGCCACGAAATATGAATTAACGCGGTTATCGACTCTTTGGCTTGCAGCTACAGAAAAAAATTTACACGGCTATCAAGTCTGTTGCTCCCAGCTACAAAAACCTTATACGACAATCTATTCTGTGGTGCACAACCACAAAGTACGAATTAACGCTGGTATCGAATCTTTGGCTTGCAGTTACAGAGAACAGTTCATACGGCTATCAAATCTGTTGCTCCCAGCTACAAAAACTTAATACAACTATCTTTCCTGTGGTGCACAACCAGAAAGTACGAATTAACGCGGTTATTGACTCTGTGGCTTGCAGCTACAAAAAAAAAGCTTATACGGCTACCAAGTGTGTTGCTCACAGCTACAAGAACCTAAGACGACTATATATTCTGTGGCGTACAGCCACAGAAGACAAATTAACGCGGTTATTGACTCTTTGCCTTGCAGCTACAGAAAAAAGTTTATACGGCTATCAAGTCTGTTGCTCCCAGCTACAAAAACCTAATACGACTTTATATTCTGTGGCGCACAGCCACAAAAGACAAATTAACGCGGTTATTGACTCTTTGCCTTGCAGCTACAGAAAAAAGTTTATACGGCTATCAAGTCTGTTGCTCCCAGCTACAAAAACCTAATACGACAATCTATTCTGTGGTGCACAACCACAAAGTACGAATTGACGCGGTTATTGACTCTGTGGCTTGCAGCTACAGAAAAAAAGCTTATACGGCTATCAAGTGTGTTGCTAACAGCTACAAGAACTTAATACGACTGAATATTCTATGGCGCACATCCACAAAAGACGAATTAACGCGGTTATTGACTCTTTGCCTTGCAGCTACAGAAAAAAAGGTTTATACAAATATCAAGTCTGTTGCTCCCAGCTACAAGAAAGTAATACGACTATCTATTCTGTGGCGCACAGCCACGAAATACGAATTTACGCGGTTATCGGCTCTTTCGCTTGCATTTACAGAAAACAGTTCATACGGCTATCAAATCTGTTGCTCCCAGCTACAAAAACTTAATACAACTATCTTTCCTGTGGTGCACAACCAGAAAGTACGAATTAACGCGGTTATTGACTCTGTGGCTTGCAGCTACAAAAAAAAAGCTTATACGGCTACCAAGTGTGTTGCTCACAGCTACAAGAACCTAAGACGACTATATATTCTGTGGCGTACAGCCACAAAAGACAAATTAACGCGGTTATTGACTCTTTGCCTTGCAGCTACAGAAAAAAGTTTATACGGCTATCAAGTCTGTTGCTCCCAGCTACAAAAACCTAATACGACTTTATATTCTGTGGCGCACAGCCACAAAAGACAAATTAACGCGGTTATTGACTCTTTGCCTTGCAGCTACAGAAAAAAGTTTATACGGCTATCAAGTCTGTTGCTCCCAGCTACAAAAACCTAATACGACAATCTATTCTGTGGTGCACAACCACAAAGTACGAATTGACGCGGTTATTGACTCTGTGGCTTGCAGCTACAGAAAAAAAGCTTATACGGCTATCAAGTGTGTTGCTAACAGCTACAAGAACTTAATACGACTGAATATTCTGTGGCGCACATCCACAAAAGACGAATTAACGCGGTTATTGACTCTTTGCCTTGCAGCTACAGAAAAAAAGGTTTATACAAATATCAAGTCTGTTGCTCCCAGCTACAAGAAAGTAATACGACTATCTATTCTGTGGCGCACAGCCACGAAATACGAATTTACGCGGTTATCGGCTCTTTCGCTTGCATTTACAGAAAACAGTTCATACGGCTATCAAATCTGTTGCTCCCAGCTACAAAAACTTAATACAACTATCTTTCCTGTGGTGCACAACCAGAAAGTACGAATTAACGCGGTTATTGACTCTGTGGCTTGCAGCTACAGAAAAAAGTTTATACGGCTATCAAGTCTGTTGCTCCCAGCTACAAAAACCTAATACGACTTTATATTCTGTGGCGCAAAGCCACAAAAGACAAATTAACGCGGTTATCGACTCATTGGCTTGCAGCTACAGAAAAAAGTTTATACGGCTATCAAGTCTGTTGCTCCCAGCTACAAAAACCTAATACGACAATATATTCTGTGGTGCACAACCACAAAGTACGAATTGACGCGGTTATTGACTCTGTGGCTTGCAGCTACAGAAAAAAAAGCTTATACGGCTATCAAGTGTGTTGCTCACAGCTACAAGAACCTAATACGACTGAATATTCTGTGGCGCACAGCCACAAAAGACAAATTAACGCGGTTATTGACTCTTTGCCTTGCAGCTACAGAAAAAAAGGTTTATACAAATATCAAGTCTGTTGCTCCCAGCTACAAAAACCTAATACGACCATCTATTCTGTGGCGCACAGCCACGAAATATGAATTAACGCGGTTATCGACTCTTTGGCTTGCAGCTACAGAAAAAAATTTACACGGCTATCAAGTCTGTTGCTCCCAGCTACAAAAACCTTATACGACAATCTATTCTGTGGTGCACAACCACAAAGTACGAATTAACGCTGGTATCGAATCTTTGGCTTGCAGTTACAGAGAACAGTTCATACGGCTATCAAATCTGTTGCTCCCAGCTACAAAAACTTAATACAACTATCTTTCCTGTGGTGCACAACCAGAAAGTACGAATTAACGCGGTTATTGACTCTGTGGCTTGCAGCTACAAAAAAAAAGCTTATACGGCTACCAAGTGTGTTGCTCACAGCTACAAGAACCTAAGACGACTATATATTCTGTGGCGTACAGCCACAAAAGACAAATTAACGCGGTTATTGACTCTTTGCCTTGCAGCTACAGAAAAAAGTTTATACGGCTATCAAGTCTGTTGCTCCCAGCTACAAAAACCTAATACGACTTTATATTCTGTGGCGCACAGCCACAAAAGACAAATTAACGCGGTTATTGACTCTTTGCCTTGCAGCTACAGAAAAAAGTTTATACGGCTATCAAGTCTGTTGCTCCCAGCTACAAAAACCGAATACGACAATCTATTCTGTGGTGCACAACCACAAAGTACGAATTGACGCGGTTATTGACTCTGTGGCTTGCAGCTACAGAAAAAAAGCTTATACGGCTATCAAGTGTGTTGCTAACAGCTACAAGAACTTAATACGACTGAATATTCTGTGGCGCACATCCACAAAAGACGAATTAACGCGGTTATTGACTCTTTGCCTTGCAGCTACAGAAAAAAAGGTTTATACAAATATCAAGTCTGTTGCTCCCAGCTACAAGAAAGTAATACGACTATCTATTCTGTGGCGCACAGCCACGAAATACGAATTTACGCGGTTATCGGCTCTTTCGCTTGCATTTACAGAAAACAGTTCATACGGCTATCAAGTCTGTTGCTGCCAGCTACAAAAACCTAATACGACTATCTATTCTGTGGCGCACAGCCACGAAATATGAATTAACGCGGTTATCGACTCTTTGGCTTGCAGCTACAGAAAAAAATTTACACGGCTATCAAGTCTGTTGCTCCCAGCTACAAAAACCTTATACGACAATCTATTCTGTGGTGCACAACCACAAAGTACGAATTAACGCTGTTATCGAATCTTTGGCTTGCAGTTACAGAGAACAGTTCATACGGCTATCAAATCTGTTGCTCCCAGCTACAAAAACTTAATACAACTATCTTTCCTGTGGTGCACAACCAGAAAGTACGAATTAACGCGGTTATTGACTCTGTGGCTTGCAGCTACAAAAAAAAAGCTTATACGGCTACCAAGTGTGTTGCTCACAGCTACAAGAACCTAAGACGACTATATATTCTGTGGCGTACAGCCACAAAAGACAAATTAACGCGGTTATTGACTCTTTGCCTTGCAGCTACAGAAAAAAGTTTATACGGCTATCAAGTCTGTTGCTCCCAGCTACAAAAACCTAATACGACTTTATATTCTGTGGCGCACAGCCACAAAAGACAAATTAACGCGGTTATTGACTCTTTGCCTTGCAGCTACAGAAAAAAGTTTATACGGCTATCAAGTCTGTTGCTCCCAGCTACAAAAACCTAATACGACAATCTATTCTGTGGTGCACAACCACAAAGTACGAATTGACGCGGTTATTGACTCTGTGGCTTGCAGCTACAGAAAAAAAGCTTATACGGCTATCAAGTGTGTTGCTAACAGCTACAAGAACTTAATACGACTGAATATTCTGTGGCGCACATCCACAAAAGACGAATTAACGCGGTTATTGACTCTTTGCCTTGCAGCTACAGAAAAAAAGGTTTATACAAATATCAAGTCTGTTGCTCCCAGCTACAAGAAAGTAATACGACTATCTATTCTGTGGCGCACAGCCACGAAATACGAATTTACGCGGTTATCGGCTCTTTCGCTTGCATTTACAGAAAACAGTTCATACGGCTATCAAGTCTGTTGCTGCCAGCTACAAAAACCTAATACGACTATCTATTCTGTGGCGCACAGCCACGAAATATGAATTAACGCGGTTATCGACTCTTTGGCTTGCAGCTACAGAAAAAAATTTACACGGCTATCAAGTCTGTTGCTCCCAGCTACAAAAACCTTATACGACAATCTATTCTGTGGTGCACAACCACAAAGTACGAATTAACGCTGTTATCGAATCTTTGGCTTGCAGTTACAGAGAACAGTTCATACGGCTATCAAATCTGTTGCTCCCAGCTACAAAAACTTAATACAACTATCTTTCCTGTGGTGCACAACCAGAAAGTACGAATTAACGCGGTTATTGACTCTGTGGCTTGCAGCTACAAAAAAGCTTATACGGCTACCAAGTGTGTTGCTCACAGCTACAAGAACCTAAGACGACTATATATTCTGTGGCGTACAGCCACAAAAGACAAATTAACGCGGTTATTGACTCTTTGCCTTGCAGCTACAGAAAAAAGTTTATACGGCTATCAAGTCTGTTGCTCCCAGCTACAAAAACCTAATACGACTTTATATTCTGTGGCACACAGCCACAAAAGACAAATTAACGCGGTTATTGACTCTTTGCCTTGCAGCTACAGAAAAAAGTTTATACGGCTATCAAGTCTGTTGCTCCCAGCTACAAAAACCTAATACGACAATCTATTCTGTGGTGCACAACCACAAAGTACGAATTGACGCGGTTATTGACTCTGTGGCTTGCAGCTACAGAAAAAAAGCTTATACGGCTATCAAGTGTGTTGCTAACAGCTACAAGAACTTAATACGACTGAATATTCTGTGGCGCACATCCACAAAAGACGAATTAACGCGGTTATTGACTCTTTGCCTTGCAGCTACAGAAAAAAAGGTTTATACAAATATCAAGTCTGTTGCTCCCAGCTACAAGAAAGTAATACGACTATCTATTCTGTGGCGCACAGCCACGAAATACGAATTTACGCGGTTATCGGCTCTTTCGCTTGCATTTACAGAAAACAGTTCATACGGCTATCAAGTCTGTTGCTGCCAGCTACAAAAACCTAATACGACTATCTATTCTGTGGCGCACAGCCACGAAATATGAATTAACGCGGTTATCGACTCTTTGGCTTGCAGCTACAGAAAAAAATTTACACGGCTATCAAGTCTGTTGCTCCCAGCTACAAAAACCTTATACGACAATCTATTCTGTGGTGCACAACCACAAAGTACGAATTAACGCTGTTATCGAATCTTTGGCTTGTAGTTACAGAGAACAGTTCATACGGCTATCAAATCTGTTGCTCCCAGCTACAAAAACTTAATACAACTATCTTTCCTGTGGTGCACAACCAGAAAGTACGAATTAACGCGGTTATTGACTCTGTGGCTTGCAGCTACAAAAAAAAGCTTATACGGCTACCAAGTGTGTTGCTCACAGCTACAAGAACCTAAGACGACTATATATTCTGTGGCGTACAGCCACAAAAGACAAATTAACGCGGTTATTGACTCTTTGCCTTGCAGCTACAGAAAAAAGTTTATACGGCTATCAAGTCTGTTGCTCCCAGCTACAAAAACCTAATACGACTTTATATTCTGTGGCGCACAGCCACAAAAGACAAATTAACGCGGTTATTGACTCTTTGCCTTGCAGCTACAGAAAAAAGTTTATACGGCTATCAAGTCTGTTGCTCCCAGCTACAAAAACCTAATACGACAATCTATTCTGTGGTGCACAACCACAAAGTACGAATTGACGCGGTTATTGACTCTGTGGCTTGCAGCTACAGAAAAAAAGCTTATACGGCTATCAAGTGTGTTGCTAACAGCTACAAGAACTTAATACGACTGAATATTCTGTGGCGCACATCCACAAAAGACGAATTAACGCGGTTATTGACTCTTTGCCTTGCAGCTACAGAAAAAAAGGTTTATACAAATATCAAGTCTGTTGCTCCCAGCTACAAGAAAGTAATACGACTATCTATTCTGTGGCGCACAGCCACGAAATACGAATTTACGCGGTTATCGGCTCTTTCGCTTGCATTTACAGAAAACAGTTCATACGGCTATCAAGTCTGTTGCTGCCAGCTACAAAAACCTAATACGACTATCTATTCTGTGGCGCACAGCCACGAAATATGAATTAACGCGGTTATCGACTCTTTGGCTTGCAGCTACAGAAAAAAAATTTACACGGCTATCAAGTCTGTTGCTCCCAGCTACAAAAACCTTATACGACAATCTATTCTGTGGTGCACAACCACAAAGTACGAATTAACGCTGTTATCGAATCTTTGGCTTGCAGTTACAGAGAACAGTTCATACGGCTATCAAATCTGTTGCTCCCAGCTACAAAAACTTAATACAACTATCTTTCCTGTGGTGCACAACCAGAAAGTACGAATTAACGCGGTTATTGACTCTGTGGCTTGCAGCTACAAAAAAGCTTATACGGCTACCAAGTGTGTTGCTCACAGCTACAAGAACCTAAGACGACTATATATTCTGTGGCGCACAGCCACAAAAGACAAATTAACGCGGTTATTGACTCTTTGCCTTGCAGCTACAGAAAAAAGTTTATACGGCTATCAAGTCTGTTGCTCCCAGCTACAAAAACCTAATACGACTTTATATTCTGTGGCGCAAAGCCACAAAAGACAAATTAACGCGGTTATTGACTCTTTGCCTTGCAGCTACAGAAAAAAGTTTATACGGCTATCAAGTCTGTTGCTCCCAGCTACAAAAACCTAATACGACTATATATTCTGTGGCGCACAGCCACGAAATACGAATTAACGCGGTTATCGACTCATTGGCTTGCAGCTACAGAAAAAAGCTTATACGGCTACCAAGTGTGTTGCTCACAGCTACAAGAACCTAAGACGACAATCTATTCTGTGGTGCACAACCACAAAGTACGAATTGACGAGGTTATTGACTCTGTGGCTTGCAGCTACAGAAAAAAAGCTTATACGGCTATCAAGTGTGTTGCTAACAGCTACAAGAACTTAATACGACTGAATATTCTGTGGCGCACATCCACAAAAGACGAATTAACGCGGTTATTGACTCTTTGCCTTGCAGCTACAGAAAAAAAGGTTTATACAAATATCAAGTCTGTTGCTCTCAGCTACAAGAAAGTAATACGACTATCTATTCTGTGGCGCACAGCCACGAAATACGAATTTACGCGGTTATCGACTCTTTCGCTTGCATTTACAGAAAACAGTTCATACGGCTATCAAGTCTGTTGCTGCCAGCTACAAAAACCTAATACGACTATCTATTCTGTGGCGCACAGCCACGAAATATGAATTAACGCGGTTATCGACTCTTTGGCTTGCAGCTACAGAAAAAAATTTACACGGCTATCAAGTCTGTTGCTCCCAGCTACAAAAACCTTATACGACAATCTATTCTGTGGTGCACAACCACAAAGTACGAATTAACGCTGTTATCGAATCTTTGGCTTGCAGTTACAGAGAACAGTTCATACGGCTATCAAATCTGTTGCTCCCAGCTACAAAAACTTAATACAACTATCTTTCCTGTGGTGCACAACCAGAAAGTACGAATAAACGCGGTTATTGACTCTGTGGCTTGCAGCTACAAAAAAAGCTTATACGGCTACCAAGTGTGTTGCTCACAGCTACAAGAACCTAAGACGACTATATATTCTGTGGCGCACAGCCACAAAAGACAAATTAACGCGGTTATTGACTCTTTGCCTTGCAGCTACAGAAAAAAGTTTATACGGCTATCAAGTCTGTTGCTCCCAGCTACAAAAACCTAATACGACTTTATATTCTGTGGCGCAAAGCCACAAAAGACAAATTAACGCGGTTATTGACTCTTTGCCTTGCAGCTACAGAAAAAAGTTTATACGGCTATCAAGTCTGTTGCTCCCAGCTACAAAAACCTAATACGACTATATATTCTGTGGCGCACAGCCACGAAATACGAATTAACGCGGTTATCGACTCATTGGCTTGCAGCTACAGAAAAAAGTTTATACGGCTATCAAGTCTGTTGCTCCCAGCTACAAAAACCTAATACGACAATATATTCTGTGGTGCACAACCACAAAGTACGAATTGACGCGGTTATTGACTCTGTGGCTTGCAGCTACCGAAAAAAAGCTTATACGGCTATCAAGTGTGTTGCTCACAGCTACAAGAACCTAATACGACTGAATATTCTGTGGCGCACAGCCACAAAAGACGAATTAACGCGGTTATTGACTCTTTGCCTTGCAGCTACAGAAAAAAGGTTTATACGGATATCAAGTCTGTTGCTCCCAGCTACAAGAAAGTAATACGACTATCTATTCTGTGGCGCACAGCCACAAAAGACAAATTAACGCGGTTATCGACTCTTTGGCTTGCAGCTACAGAAAAAAGTTTACACGGCTATCAAGTCTGTTGCTCCCAGCTACAAAAACCTTATACGACAATCTATTCTGTGGTGCACAACCACAAAGTACGAATTAACGCTGTTATCGAATCTTTGGCTTGCAGTTACAGAGAACAGTTCATACGGCTATCAAATCTGTTGCTCCCAGCTACAAAAACTTAATACAACTATCTTTCCTGTGGTGCACAACCAGAAAGTACGAATTAACGCGGTTATTGACTCTGTGGCTTGCAGCTACAAAAAAAAAGCTTATACGGCTACCAAGTGTGTTGCTCACAGCTACAAGAACCTAAGACGACTATATATTCTGTGGCGCAC
This sequence comes from Litoditis marina, assembly GCA_964036275.1. NCBI lineage: Eukaryota > Metazoa > Nematoda > Chromadorea > Rhabditida > Rhabditidae > Litoditis > Litoditis marina. The sequence continues at coordinate 88,213 of CAXIWQ010000012.1, forward strand.
AGCCACAAAAAACAAATTAACGCGGTTATTGACTCTTTGCCTTGCAGCTACAGAGAACAGTTCATACGGCTATCAAATCTATTGCTCCCAGCTACAAAAACCTAATACGACAATCTATTCTGTGGCGCACAGCCAAAAAATACGAATTAACGCGGGTATTGACTCTTTGCCTTGCAGCTACAGAAAAAAAATCATACGGCTATCAAGTCTGTTGCTCCCAGCTACAAAAACCTAATACGACTTTATATTCTGTGGCGCACAGCCACAAAAGACAAATTAACGCGGTTATTGACTCTTTGCCTTGCAGCTACAGAAAAAAGTTTATACGGCTATCAAGTCTGTTGCTCCCAGCTACAAAAACCTAATACGACTATCTATTCTGTGGCGCACAGCCACGAAATATGAATTAACGCGGTTATCGACTCTTTGGCTTGCAGCTACAGAAAAAAGTTTACACGGCTATCAAGTATGTTGCTCCCAGCTACGAAAAACCTAATACGACAATCTATTCTGTGGCGCACAGCCACAAAATACGAATTAACGCGGTTATTGACTCTTTGCCTTGCAGCTACAGAAAAAAAATCATACGGCTATCAAGTCTGTTGCTCACAGCTACAAGAACCTAATACGACTGAATATTCTGTGGCGCACAGCCACAAAAGACGAATTAACGCGGTTATTGACTCTTTGCCTTGCAGCTACAGAAAAAAAGGTTTATACAAATATCAAGTCTGTTGCTCCCAGCTACAAGAAAGTAATACGACTATCTATTCTGTGGCGCACAGCCACGAAATACGAATTTACGCGGTTATCGGCTCTTTCGCTTGCATTTACAGAAAACAGTTCATACGGCTATCAAGTCTGTTGCTGCCAGCTACAAAAACCTAATACGACTATCTATTCTGTGGCGCACAGCCACGAAATATGAATTAACGCGGTTATCGACTCTTTGGCTTGCAGCTACAAAAAAAAAGCTTATACGGCTACCAAGTGTGTTGCTCACAGCTACAAGAACCTAAGACGACTATATATTCTGTGGCGTACAGCCACAAAAGACAAATTAACGCGGTTATTGACTCTTTGCCTTGCAGCTACAGAAAAAAGTTTATACGGCTATCAAGTCTGTTGCTCCCAGCTACAAAAACCTAATACGACTTTATATTCTGTGGCGCACAGCCACAAAAGACAAATTAACGCGGTTATTGACTCTTTGCCTTGCAGCTACAGAAAAAAGTTTATACGGCTATCAAGTCTGTTGCTCCCAGCTACAAAAACCTAATACGACAATCTATTCTGTGGTGCACAACCACAAAGTACGAATTGACGCGGTTATTGACTCTGTGGCTTGCAGCTACAGAAAAAAAGCTTATACGGCTATCAAGTGTGTTGCTAACAGCTACAAGAACTTAATACGACTGAATATTCTGTGGCGCACATCCACAAAAGACGAATTAACGCGGTTATTGACTCTTTGCCTTGCAGCTACAGAAAAAAAGGTTTATACAAATATCAAGTCTGTTGCTCCCAGCTACAAGAAAGTAATACGACTATCTATTCTGTGGCGCACAGCCACGAAATACGAATTTACGCGGTTATCGGCTCTTTCGCTTGCATTTACAGAAAACAGTTCATACGGCTATCAAGTCTGTTGCTGCCAGCTACAAAAACCTAATACGACTATCTATTCTGTGGCGCACAGCCACGAAATATGAATTAACGCGGTTATCGACTCTTTGGCTTGCAGCTACAGAAAAAAATTTACACGGCTATCAAGTCTGTTGCTCCCAGCTACAAAAACCTTATACGACAATCTATTCTGTGGTGCACAACCACAAAGTACGAATTAACGCTGTTATCGAATCTTTGGCTTGCAGTTACAGAGAACAGTTCATACGGCTATCAAATCTGTTGCTCCCAGCTACAAAAACTTAATACAACTATCTTTCCTGTGGTGCACAACCAGAAAGTACGAATTAACGCGGTTATTGACTCTGTGGCTTGCAGCTACAAAAAAGCTTATACGGCTACCAAGTGTGTTGCTCACAGCTACAAGAACCTAAGACGACTATATATTCTGTGGCGTACAGCCACAAAAGACAAATTAACGCGGTTATTGACTCTTTGCCTTGCAGCTACAGAAAAAAGTTTATACGGCTATCAAGTCTGTTGCTCCCAGCTACAAAAACCTAATACGACTTTATATTCTGTGACGCACAGCCACAAAAGACAAATTAACGCGGTTATTGACTCTTTGCCTTGCAGCTACAGAAAAAAGTTTATACGGCTATCAAGTCTGTTGCTCCCAGCTACAAAAACCTAATACGACAATCTATTCTGTGGTGCACAACCACAAAGTACGAATTGACGCGGTTATTGACTCTGTGGCTTGCAGCTACAGAAAAAAAGCTTATACGGCTATCAAGTGTGTTGCTAACAGCTACAAGAACTTAATACGACTGAATATTCTGTGGCGCACATCCACAAAAGACGAATTAACGCGGTTATTGACTCTTTGCCTTGCAGCTACAGAAAAAAAGGTTTATACAAATATCAAGTCTGTTGCTCCCAGCTACAAGAAAGTAATACGACTATCTATTCTGTGGCGCACAGCCACGAAATACGAATTTACGCGGTTATCGGCTCTTTCGCTTGCATTTACAGAAAACAGTTCATACGGCTATCAAGTCTGTTGCTGCCAGCTACAAAAACCTAATACGACTATCTATTCTGTGGCGCACAGCCACGAAATATGAATTAACGCGGTTATCGACTCTTTGGCTTGCAGCTACAGAAAAAAATTTACACGGCTATCAAGTCTGTTGCTCCCAGCTACAAAAACCTTATACGACAATCTATTCTGTGGTGCACAACCACAAAGTACGAATTAACGCTGTTATCGAATCTTTGGCTTGCAGTTACAGAGAACAGTTCATACGGCTATCAAATCTGTTGCTCCCAGCTACAAAAACTTAATACAACTATCTTTCCTGTGGTGCACAACCAGAAAGTACGAATTAACGCGGTTATTGACTCTGTGGCTTGCAGCTACAAAAAAGCTTATACGGCTACCAAGTGTGTTGCTCACAGCTACAAGAACCTAAGACGACTATATATTCTGTGGCGTACAGCCACAAAAGACAAATTAACGCGGTTATTGACTCTTTGCCTTGCAGCTACAGAAAAAAGTTTATACGGCTATCAAGTCTGTTGCTCCCAGCTACAAAAACCTAATACGACTTTATATTCTGTGGCGCACAGCCACAAAAGACAAATTAACGCGGTTATTGACTCTTTGCCTTGCAGCTACAGAAAAAAGTTTATACGGCTATCAAGTCTGTTGCTCCCAGCTACAAAAACCTAATACGACAATCTATTCTGTGGTGCACAACCACAAAGTACGAATTGACGCGGTTATTGACTCTGTGGCTTGCAGCTACAGAAAAAAAGCTTATACGGCTATCAAGTGTGTTGCTAACAGCTACAAGAACTTAATACGACTGAATATTCTGTGGCGCACATCCACAAAAGACGAATTAACGCGGTTATTGACTCTTTGCCTTGCAGCTACAGAAAAAAAGGTTTATACAAATATCAAGTCTGTTGCTTCCAGCTACAAGAAAGTAATACGACTATCTATTCTGTGGCGCACAGCCACGAAATACGAATTTACGCGGTTATCGGCTCTTTCGCTTGCATTTACAGAAAACAGTTCATACGGCTATCAAGTCTGTTGCTGCCAGCTACAAAAACCTAATACGACTATCTATTCTGTGGCGCACAGCCACGAAATATGAATTAACGCGGTTATCGACTCTTTGGCTTGCAGCTACAGAAAAAAATTTACACGGCTATCAAGTCTGTTGCTCCCAGCTACAAAAACCTTATACGACAATCTATTCTGTGGTGCACAACCACAAAGTACGAATTAACGCTGTTATCGAATCTTTGGCTTGTAGTTACAGAGAACAGTTCATACGGCTATCAAATCTGTTGCTCCCAGCTACAAAAACTTAATACAACTATCTTTCCTGTGGTGCACAACCAGAAAGTACGAATTAACGCGGTTATTGACTCTGTGGCTTGCAGCTACAAAAAAAAAGCTTATACGGCTACCAAGTGTGTTGCTCACAGCTACAAGAACCTAAGACCACTATATATTCTGTGGCGCACACCACAAAAGACAATTTAACGCGGTTATTGACTCTTTGCCTTGCAGCTACAGAAAAAAGTTTATACGGCTATCAAGTCTGTTGCTCCCAGCTACAAAAACCTAATACGACTTTATATTCTGTGGCGCACAGCCACAAAAGACAAATTAACGCGGTTATTGACTCTGTGGCTTGCAGCTACAAAAAAAAAGCTTATACGGCTACCAAGTGTGTTGCTCACAGCTACAAGAACCTAAGACGACTATATATTCTGTGGCGTACAGCCACAAAAGACAAATTAACGCGGTTATTGACTCTTTGCCTTGCAGCTACAGAAAAAAGTTTATACGGCTATCAAGTCTGTTGCTCCCAGCTACAAAAACCTAATACGACTTTATATTCTGTGGCGCACAGCCACAAAAGACAAATTAACGCGGTTATTGACTCTTTGCCTTGCAGCTACAGAAAAAAGTTTATACGGCTATCAAGTCTGTTGCTCCCAGCTACAAAAACCTAATACGACAATCTATTCTGTGGTGCACAACCACAAAGTACGAATTGACGCGGTTATTGACTCTGTGGCTTGCAGCTACAGAAAAAAAGCTTATACGGCTATCAAGTGTGTTGCTAACAGCTACAAGAACTTAATACGACTGAATATTCTGTGGCGCACATCCACAAAAGACGAATTAACGCGGTTATTGACTCTTTGCCTTGCAGCTACAGAAAAAAAGGTTTATACAAATATCAAGTCTGTTGCTCCCAGCTACAAGAAAGTAATACGACTATCTATTCTGTGGCGCACAGCCACGAAATACGAATTTACGCGGTTATCGGCTCTTTCGCTTGCATTTACAGAAAACAGTTCATACGGCTATCAAGTCTGTTGCTGCCAGCTACAAAAACCTAATACGACTATCTATTCTGTGGCGCACAGCCACGAAATATGAATTAACGCGGTTATCGACTCTTTGGCTTGCAGCTACAGAAAAAAATTTACACGGCTATCAAGTCTGTTGCTCCCAGCTACAAAAACCTTATACGACAATCTATTCTGTGGTGCACAACCACAAAGTACGAATTAACGCTGTTATCGAATCTTTGGCTTGCAGTTACAGAGAACAGTTCATACGGCTATCAAATCTGTTGCTCCCAGCTACAAAAACTTAATACAACTATCTTTCCTGTGGTGCACAACCAGAAAGTACGAATTAACGCGGTTATTGACTCTGTGGCTTGCAGCTACAAAAAAGCTTATACGGCTACCAAGTGTGTTGCTCACAGCTACAAGAACCTAAGACGACTATATATTCTGTGGCGCACAGCCACAAAAGACAAATTAACGCGGTTATTGACTCTTTGCCTTGCAGCTACAGAAAAAAGTTTATACGGCTATCAAGTCTGTTGCTCCCAGCTACAAAAACCTAATACGACTTTATATTCTGTGGCGCAAAGCCACAAAAGACAAATTAACGCGGTTATTGACTCTTTGCCTTGCAGCTACAGAAAAAAGTTTATACGGCTATCAAGTCTGTTGCTCCCAGCTACAAAAACCTAATACGACTATATATTCTGTGGCGCACAGCCACGAAATACGAATTAACGCGGTTATCGACTCATTGGCTTGCAGCTACAGAAAAAAGCTTATACGGCTACCAAGTGTGTTGCTCACAGCTACAAGAACCTAAGACGACAATCTATTCTGTGGTGCACAACCACAAAGTACGAATTGACGAGGTTATTGACTCTGTGGCTTGCAGCTACAGAAAAAAAGCTTATACGGCTATCAAGTGTGTTGCTAACAGCTACAAGAACTTAATACGACTGAATATTCTGTGGCGCACATCCACAAAAGACGAATTAACGCGGTTATTGACTCTTTGCCTTGCAGCTACAGAAAAAAAGGTTTATACAAATATCAAGTCTGTTGCTCTCAGCTACAAGAAAGTAATACGACTATCTATTCTGTGGCGCACAGCCACGAAATACGAATTTACGCGGTTATCGACTCTTTCGCTTGCATTTACAGAAAACAGTTCATACGGCTATCAAGTCTGTTGCTGCCAGCTACAAAAACCTAATACGACTATCTATTCTGTGGCGCACAGCCACGAAATATGAATTAACGCGGTTATCGACTCTTTGGCTTGCAGCTACAGAAAAAAATTTACACGGCTATCAAGTCTGTTGCTCCCAGCTACAAAAACCTTATACGACAATCTATTCTGTGGTGCACAACCACAAAGTACGAATTAACGCTGTTATCGAATCTTTGGCTTGCAGTTACAGAGAACAGTTCATACGGCTATCAAATCTGTTGCTCCCAGCTACAAAAACTTAATACAACTATCTTTCCTGTGGTGCACAACCAGAAAGTACGAATAAACGCGGTTATTGACTCTGTGGCTTGCAGCTACAAAAAAAGCTTATACGGCTACCAAGTGTGTTGCTCACAGCTACAAGAACCTAAGACGACTATATATTCTGTGGCGCACAGCCACAAAAGACAAATTAACGCGGTTATTGACTCTTTGCCTTGCAGCTACAGAAAAAAGTTTATACGGCTATCAAGTCTGTTGCTCCCAGCTACAAAAACCTAATACGACTTTATATTCTGTGGCGCAAAGCCACAAAAGACAAATTAACGCGGTTATTGACTCTTTGCCTTGCAGCTACAGAAAAAAGTTTATACGGCTATCAAGTCTGTTGCTCCCAGCTACAAAAACCTAATACGACTATATATTCTGTGGCGCACAGCCACGAAATACGAATTAACGCGGTTATCGACTCATTGGCTTGCAGCTACAGAAAAAAGTTTATACGGCTATCAAGTCTGTTGCTCCCAGCTACAAAAACCTAATACGACAATATATTCTGTGGTGCACAACCACAAAGTACGAATTGACGCGGTTATTGACTCTGTGGCTTGCAGCTACCGAAAAAAAGCTTATACGGCTATCAAGTGTGTTGCTCACAGCTACAAGAACCTAATACGACTGAATATTCTGTGGCGCACAGCCACAAAAGACGAATTAACGCGGTTATTGACTCTTTGCCTTGCAGCTACAGAAAAAAGGTTTATACGGATATCAAGTCTGTTGCTCCCAGCTACAAGAAAGTAATACGACTATCTATTCTGTGGCGCACAGCCACAAAAGACAAATTAACGCGGTTATCGACTCTTTGGCTTGCAGCTACAGAAAAAAGTTTACACGGCTATCAAGTCTGTTGCTCCCAGCTACAAAAACCTTATACGACAATCTATTCTGTGGTGCACAACCACAAAGTACGAATTAACGCTGTTATCGAATCTTTGGCTTGCAGTTACAGAGAACAGTTCATACGGCTATCAAATCTGTTGCTCCCAGCTACAAAAACTTAATACAACTATCTTTCCTGTGGTGCACAACCAGAAAGTACGAATTAACGCGGTTATTGACTCTGTGGCTTGCAGCTACAAAAAAAAAGCTTATACGGCTACCAAGTGTGTTGCTCACAGCTACAAGAACCTAAGACGACTATATATTCTGTGGCGCACAGCCACAAAAAACAAATTAACGCGGTTATTGACTCTTTGCCTTGCAGCTACAGAGAACAGTTCATACGGCTATCAAATCTATTGCTCCCAGCTACAAAAACCTAATACGACAATCTATTCTGTGGCGCACAGCCAAAAAATACGAATTAACGCGGGTATTGACTCTTTGCCTTGCAGCTACAGAAAAAAAATCATACGGCTATCAAGTCTGTTGCTCCCAGCTACAAAAACCTAATACGACTTTATATTCTGTGGCGCACAGCCACAAAAGACAAATTAACGCGGTTATTGACTCTTTGCCTTGCAGCTACAGAAAAAAGTTTATACGGCTATCAAGTCTGTTGCTCCCAGCTACAAAAACCTAATACGACTATCTATTCTGTGGCGCACAGCCACGAAATATGAATTAACGCGGTTATCGACTCTTTGGCTTGCAGCTACAGAAAAAAGTTTACACGGCTATCAAGTATGTTGCTCCCAGCTACGAAAAACCTAATACGACAATCTATTCTGTGGCGCACAGCCACAAAATACGAATTAACGCGGTTATTGACTCTTTGCCTTGCAGCTACAGAAAAAAAATCATACGGCTATCAAGTCTGTTGCTCACAGCTACAAGAACCTAATACGACTGAATATTCTGTGGCGCACAGCCACAAAAGACGAATTAACGCGGTTATTGACTCTTTGCCTTGCAGCTACAGAAAAAGGGTTTATACGGATATCAAGTCTGTTGCTCCCAGCTACAAGAAAGTAATACGACTATCTATTCTGTGGCGCACAGCCACGAAATACGAATTAACGCGGTTATCGACTCATTGGCTTGCAGCTACAGAAAAAAGTTTATACGGCTATCAAGTCTGTTGCTCCCAGCTACAAAAACCTAATACGACAATATATTCTGTGGTGCACAACCACAAAGTACGAATTGACGCGGTTATTGACTCTGTGGCTTGTAGCTACAGAAAAAAAGCTTATACGGCTATCAAGTGTGTTGCTCACAGCTACAAGAACCTAATACGACTGAATATTCTGTGGCGCACAGCCACAAAAGACGAATTAACGCGGTTATTGACTCTTTGCCTTGCAGCTACAGAAAAAAGGTTTATACGGATATCAAGTCTGTTGCTCCCAGCTACAAGAAAGTAATACGACTATCTATTCTGTGGCGCACAGCCACAAAAGACAAATTAACGCGGTTATCGACTCTTTGGCTTGCAGCTACAGAAAAAAGTTTACACGGCTATCAAGTCTGTTGCTCCCAGCTACAAAAACCTTATACGACAATCTATTCTGTGGTGCACAACCACAAAGTACGAATTAACGCTGTTATCGAATCTTTGGCTTGCAGTTACAGAGAACAGTTCATACGGCTATCAAATCTGTTGCTCCCAGCTACAAAAACTTAATACAACTATCTTTCCTGTGGTGCACAACCAGAAAGTACGAATTAACGCGGTTATTGACTCTTTGCCTTGCAGCTACAGAGAACAGTTCATACGGCTATCAAATCTATTGCTCCCAGCTACAAAAACCTAATACGACAATCTATTCTGTGGCGCACAGCCAAAAAATACGAATTAACGCGGGTATTGACTCTTTGCCTTGCAGCTACAGAAAAACGTTTACACGGCTATCAAGTATGTTGCTCCCAGCTACGAAAAACCTAATACGACAATCTATTCTGTGGCGCACAGCCACAAAATACGAATTAACGCGGTTATTGACTCTTTGCCTTGCAGCTACAGAAAAAAAATCATACGGCTATCAAGTCTGTTGCTCACAGCTACAAGAACCTAATACGACTGAATATTCTGTGGCGCACAGCCACAAAAGACGAATTAACGCGGTTATTGACTCTTTGCCTTGCAGCTACAGAAAAAGGGTTTATACGGATATCAAGTCTGTTGCTCCCAGCTACAAGAAAGTAATACGACTATCTATTCTGTGGCGCACAGCCACGAAATACGAATTAACGCGGTTATCGACTCATTGGCTTGCAGCTACAGAAAAAAGTTTATACGGCTATCAAGTCTGTTGCTCCCAGCTACAAAAACCTAATACGACAATATATTCTGTGGTGCACAACCACAAAGTACGAATTGACGCGGTTATTGACTCTGTGGCTTGCAGCTACAGAAAAAAAGCTTATACGGCTATCAAGTGTGTTGCTCACAGCTACAAGAACCTAATACGACTGAATATTCTGTGGCGCACAGCCACAAAAGACGAATTAACGCGGTTATTGACTCTTTGCCTTGCAGCTACAGAAAAAAGGTTTATACGGATATCAAGTCTGTTGCTCCCAGCTACAAGAAAGTAATACGACTATCTATTCTGTGGCGCACAGCCACAAAAGACAAATTAACGCGGTTATCGACTCTTTGGCTTGCAGCTACAGAAAAAAGTTTACACGGCTATCAAGTCTGTTGCTCCCAGCTACAAAAACCTTATACGACAATCTATTCTGTGGTGCACAACCACAAAGTACGAATTAACGCTGTTATCGAATCTTTGGCTTGCAGTTACAGAGAACAGTTCATACGGCTATCAAATCTGTTGCTCCCAGCTACAAAAACTTAATACAACTATCTTTCCTGTGGTGCACAACCAGAAAGTACGAATTAACGCGGTTATTGACTCTTTGCCTTGCAGCTACAGAGAACAGTTCATACGGCTATCAAATCTATTGCTCCCAGCTACAAAAACCTAATACGACAATCTATTCTGTGGCGCACAGCCAAAAAATACGAATTAACGCGGGTATTGACTCTTTGCCTTGCAGCTACAGAAAAAAAATCATACGGCTATCAAGTCTGTTGCTCCCAGCTACAAAAACCTAATACGACTTTATATTCTGTGGCGCACAGCCACAAAAGACAAATTAACGCGGTTATTGACTCTTTGCCTTGCAGCTACAGAAAAAAGTTTATACGGCTATCAAGTCTGTTGCTCCCAGCTACAAAAACCTAATACGACTATCTATTCTGTGGCGCACAGCCACGAAATATGAATTAACGCGGTTATCGACTCTTTGGCTTGCAGCTACAGAAAAAAGTTTACACGGCTATCAAGTATGTTGCTCCCAGCTACGAAAAACCTAATACGACAATCTATTCTGTGGCGCACAGCCACAAAATACGAATTAACGCGGTTATTGACTCTTTGCCTTGCAGCTACAGAAAAAAAAATCATACGGCTATCAAGTCTGTTGCTCACAGCTACAAGAACCTAATACGACTGAATATTCTGTGGCGCACAGCCACAAAAGACGAATTAACGCGGTTATTGACTCTTTGCCTTGCAGCTACAGAAAAAGGGTTTATACAGATATCAAGTCTGTTGCTCCCAGCTACAAGAAAGTAATACGACTATCTATTCTGTGGCGCACAGCCACGAAATACGAATTAACGCGGTTATCGACTCATTGGCTTGCAGCTACAGAAAAAAGTTTATACGGCTATCAAGTCTGTTGCTCCCAGCTACAAAAACCTAATACGACAATATATTCTGTGGTGCACAACCACAAAGTACGAATTGACGCGGTTATTGACTCTGTGGCTTGCAGCTACAGAAAAAAAGCTTATACGGCTATCAAGTGTGTTGCTCACAGCTACAAGAACCTAATACGACTGAATATTCTGTGGCGCACAGCCACAAAAGACGAATTAACGCGGTTATTGACTCTTTGCCTTGCAGCTACAGAAAAAAGGTTTATACGGATATCAAGTCTGTTGCTCCCAGCTACAAGAAAGTAATACGACTATCTATTCTGTGGCGCACAGCCACAAAAGACAAATTAACGCGGTTATCGACTCTTTGGCTTGCAGCTACAGAAAAAAGTTTACACGGCTATCAAGTCTGTTGCTCCCAGCTACAAAAACCTTATACGACAATCTATTCTGTGGTGCACAACCACAAAGTACGAATTAACGCTGTTATCGAATCTTTGGCTTGCAGTTACAGAGAACAGTTCATACGGCTATCAAATCTGTTGCTCCCAGCTACAAAAACTTAATACAACTATCTTTCCTGTGGTGCACAACCAGAAAGTACGAATTAACGCGGTTATTGACTCTTTGCCTTGCAGCTACAGAGAACAGTTCATACGGCTATCAAATCTATTGCTCCCAGCTACAAAAACCTAATACGACAATCTATTCTGTGGCGCACAGCCAAAAAATACGAATTAACGCGGGTATTGACTCTTTGCCTTGCAGCTACAGAAAAAAAATCATACGGCTATCAAGTCTGTTGCTCCCAGCTACAAAAACCTAATACGACTTTATATTCTGTGGCGCACAGCCACAAAAGACAAATTAACGCGGTTATTGACTCTTTGCCTTGCAGCTACAGAAAAAAGTTTATACGGCTATCAAGTCTGTTGCTCCCAGCTACAAAAACCTAATACGACTATCTATTCTGTGGTGCACAACCACAAAGTACGAATTAACGCTGTTATCGAATCTTTGGCTTGCAGTTACAGAGAACAGTTCATACGGCTATCAAATCTGTTGCTCCCAGCTACAAAAACTTAATACAACTATCTTTCCTGTGGTGCACAACCAGAAAGTACGAATTAACGCGGTTATTGACTCTGTGGCTTGCAGCTACAAAAAAAAAGCTTATACGGCTACCAAGTGTGTTGCTCACAGCTACAAGAACCTAAGACGACTATATATTCTGTGGCGCACAGCCACAAAAAACAAATTAACGCGGTTATTGACTCTTTGCCTTGCAGCTACAGAGAACAGTTCATACGGCTATCAAATCTATTGCTCCCAGCTACAAAAACCTAATACGACAATCTATTCTGTGGCGCACAGCCAAAAAATACGAATTAACGCGGGTATTGACTCTTTGCCTTGCAGCTACAGAAAAAAAAATCATACGGCTATCAAGTCTGTTGCTCCCAGCTACAAAAACCTAATACGACTTTATATTCTGTGGCGCACAGCCACAAAAGACAAATTAACGCGGTTATTGACTCTTTGCCTTGCAGCTACAGAAAAAAGTTTATACGGCTATCAAGTCTGTTGCTCCCAGCTACAAAAACCTAATACGACTATCTATTCTGAGGCGCACAGCCACGAAATATGAATTAACGCGGTTATCGACTCTTCGGCTTGCAGCTACAGAAAAAAGTTTACACGGCTATCAAGTATGTTGCTCCCAGCTACAAAAACCTAATACGACAATCTATTCTGTGGCGCACAGCCACAAAATACGAATTAACGCGGTTATTGACTCTTTGCCTTGCAGCTACAGAAAAAAAATCATACGGCTATCAAGTCTGTTGCTCACAGCTACAAGAACCTAATACGACTGAATATTCTGTGGCGCACAGCCACAAAAGACGAATTAACGCGGTTATTGACTCTTTGCCTTGCAGCTACAGAAAAAGGGTTTATACGGATATCAAGTCTGTTGCTCCCAGCTACAAGAAAGTAATACGACTATCTATTCTGTGGCGCACAGCCACGAAATACGAATTAACGCGGTTATCGACTCATTGGCTTGCAGCTACAGAAAAAAGTTTATACGGCTATCAAGTCTGTTGCTCCCAGCTACAAAAACCTAATACGACATTATATTCTGTGGTGCACAACCACAAAGTACGAATTGACGCGGTTATTGACTCTGTGGCTTGCAGCTACAAAAAAAGCTTATACGGCTACCAAGTGTGTTGCTCACAGCTACAAGAACCTAAGACGACTATGTATTCTGTGGCGCACAGCCACAAAAAACAAATTAACGCGGTTATTGACTCTTTGCCTTGCAGCTACAGAGAACAGTTCATACGGCTATCAAATCTATTGCTCCCAGCTACAAAAACCTAATACGACAATCTATTCTGTGGCGCACAGCCAAAAAATACGAATTAACGCGGTTATTGACTCTTTGCCTTGCAGCTACAGAAAAAAAATCATACGGCTATCAAGTCTGTTGCTCACAGCTACAAGAACCTAATACGACTGAATATTCTGTGGCGCACAGCCACAAAAGACGAATTAACGCGGTTATTGACTCTTTGCCTTGCAGCTACAGAAAAAGGGTTTATACGGATATCAAGTCTGTTGCTCCCAGCTACAAGAAAGTAATACGACTATCTATTCTGTGGCGCACAGCCACGAAATACGAATTAACGCGGTTATCGACTCATTGGCTTGCAGCTACAGAAAAAAGTTTATACGGCTATCAAGTCTGTTGCTCCCAGCTACAAAAACCTAATACGACATTATATTCTGTGGTGCACAACCACAAAGTACGAATTGACGCGGTTATTGACTCTGTGGCTTGCAGCTACAAAAAAAGCTTATACGGCTACCAAGTGTGTTGCTCACAGCTACAAGAACCTAAGACGACTATGTATTCTGTGGCGCACAGCCACAAAAAACAAATTAACGCGGTTATTGACTCTTTGCCTTGCAGCTACAGAGAACAGTTCATACGGCTATCAAATCTATTGCTCCCAGCTACAAAAACCTAATACGACAATCTATTCTGTGGCGCACAGCCAAAAAATACGAATTAACGCGGGTATTGACTCTTTGCCTTGCAGCTACAGAAAAAAAAAATCATACGGCTATCAAGTCTGTTGCTCCCAGCTACAAAAACCTAATACGACTTTATATTCTGTGGCGCACAGCCACAAAAGACAAATTAACGCGGTTATTGACTCTTTGCCTTGCAGCTACAGAAAAAAGTTTATACGGCTATCAAGTCTGTTGCTCCCAGCTACAAAAACCTGATACGACAATCTATTCTGTGGCGCACAGCCAAAAAATACGAATTAACGCGGGTATTGACTCTTTGCCTTGCAGCTACAGAAAAAAAAATCATACGGCTATCAAGTCTGTTGCTCCCAGCTACAAAAACCTAATACGACTTTATATTCTGTGGCGCACAGCCACAAAAGACAAATTAACGCGGTTATTGACTCTTTGCCTTGCAGCTACAGAAAAAAGTTTATACGGCTATCAAGTCTGTTGCTCCCAGCTACAAAAACCTAATACGACTATCTATTCTGTGGCGCACAGCCACGAAATATGAATTAACGCGGTTATCGACTCTTTGGCTTGCAGCTACAGAAAAAAGTTTACACGGCTATCAAGTATGTTGCTCCCAGCTACAAAAACCTAATACGACAATCTATTCTGTGGCGCACAGCCACAAAATACGAATTAACGCGGTTATTGACTCTTTGCCTTGCAGCTACAGAAAAAAAATCATACGGCTATCAAGTCTGTTGCTCACAGCTACAAGAACCTAATACGACTGAATATTCTGTGGCGCACAGCCACAAAAGACGAATTAACGCGGTTATTGACTATTTGCCTTGCAGCTACAGAAAAAGGGTTTATACGGATATCAAGTCTGTTGCTCCCAGCTACAAGAAAGTAATACGACTATCTATTCTGTGGCGCACAGCCACGAAATACGAATTAACGCGGTTATTGACTCTTTGCCTTGCAGCTACAGAAAAAAAATCATACGGCTATCAAGTCTGTTGCTCCCAGCTACAAAAACCTAATACGACTTTATATTCTGTGGCGCACAGCCACAAAAAACAAATTAACGCGGTTATTGACTCTTTGCCTTGCAGCTACAGAGAACAGTTCATACGGCTATCAAATCTATTGCTCCCAGCTACAAAAACCTAATACGACAATCTATTCTGTGGCGCACAGCCAAAAAATACGAATTAACGCGGTTATTGACTCTTTGCCTTGCAGCTACAGAAAAAAAAATCATACGGCTATCAAGTCTGTTGCTCCCAGCTACAAAAACCTAATACGACAATCTATTCTGTGGCGCACAGCCAAAAAATACGAATTAACGCGGGTATTGACTCTTTGCCTTGCAGCTACAGAAAAAAAATCATACGGCTATCAAGTCTGTTGCTCCCAGCTACAAAAACCTAATACGACTTTATATTCTGTGGCGCACAGCCACGAAATATGAATTAACGCGGTTATCGACTCTTTGGCTTGCAGCTACAGAAAAAAGTTTACACGGCTATCAAGTCTGTTGCTCCCAGCTACAAAAACCTAAACGACAATCTATTCTGTGGCGCACAGCCACAAAATACGAATTAACGCGGTTATTGACTCTTTGCCTTGCAGCTACAGAAAAAAAATCATACGGCTATCAAGTCTGTTGCTCCCAGCTACAAGAAAGTAATACGACTATCTATTCTGTGGCGCACAGCCACGAAATACGAATTAACGCGGTTATTGACTCTTTGCCTTGCAGCTACAGAAAAAAAAATCATACGGCTATCAAGTCTGTTGCTCCCAGCTACAAAAACCTAATACGACTTTATATTCTGTGGCGCACAGCCACAAAAGACAAATTAACGCGGTTATCGACTCTTTGGCTTGCAGCTACAGAAAAAAGTTTACACGGCTATCAAGTCTGTTGCTCCCAGCTACAAAAACCTTATACGACAATCTATTCTGTGGTGCACAACCACAAAGTACGAATTAACGCTGTTATCGAATCTTTGGCTTGCAGTTACAGTGAACAGTTCATACGGCTATCAAATCTGTTGCTCCCAGCTACAAAAACTTAATACAACTATATTTCCTGTGGTGCACAACCAGAAAGTACGAATTAACGCGGTTATTGACTCTGTGGCTTGCAGCTACAAAAAAAGCTTATACGGCTACCAAGTGTGTTGCTCACAGCTACAAGAACCTAAGACGACTATGTATTCTGTGGCGCACAGCCACAAAAAACAAATTAACGCGGTTATTGACTCTTTGCCTTGCAGCTACAGAGAACAGTTCATACGGCTATCAAATCTATTGCTCCCAGCTACAAAAACCTAATACGACAATCTATTCTGTGGCGCACAGCCAAAAAATACGAATTAACGCGGTTATTGACTCTTTGCCTTGCAGCTACAGAAAAAAAAATCATACGGCTATCAAGTCTGTTGCTCCCAGCTACAAAAACCTAATACGACAATCTATTCTGTGGCGCACAGCCAAAAAATACGAATTAACGCGGTTATTGACTCTTTGCCTTGCAGCTACAGAAAAAAAATCATACGGATATCAAGTCTGTTGCTCCCAGCTACAAAAACCTAATACGACTATCTATTCTGTGGCGCACAGCCACGAAATATGAATTAACGCGGTTATCGACTCTTTGGCTTGCAGCTACAGAAAAAAGTTTACACGGCTATCAAGTATGTTGCTCCCAGCTACAAAAACCTAATACGACAATCTATTCTGTGGCGCACAGCCACAAAATACGAATTAACGCGGTTATTGACTCTTTGCCTTGCAGCTACAGAAAAAAAATCATACGGCTATCAAGTCTGTTGCTCACAGCTACAAGAACCTAATACGACTGAATATTCTGTGGCGCACAGCCACAAAAGACGAATTAACGCGGTTATTGACTATTTGCCTTGCAGCTACAGAAAAAGGGTTTATACGGATATCAAGTCTGTTGCTCCCAGCTACAAGAAAGTAATACGACTATCTATTCTGTGGCGCACAGCCACGAAATACGAATTAACGCGGTTATTGACTCTTTGCCTTGCAGCTACAGAAAAAAAATCATACGGCTATCAAGTCTGTTGCTCCCAGCTACAAAAACCTAATACGACTTTATATTCTGTGGCGCACAGCCACAAAAAACAAATTAACGCGGTTATTGACTCTTTGCCTTGCAGCTACAGAGAACAGTTCATACGGCTATCAAATCTATTGCTCCCAGCTACAAAAACCTAATACGACAATCTATTCTGTGGCGCACAGCCAAAAAATACGAATTAACGCGGTTATTGACTCTTTGCCTTGCAGCTACAGAAAAAAAAATCATACGGCTATCAAGTCTGTTGCTCCCAGCTACAAAAACCTAATACGACAATCTATTCTGTGGCGCACAGCCAAAAAATACGAATTAACGCGGGTATTGACTCTTTGCCTTGCAGCTACAGAAAAAAAATCATACGGCTATCAAGTCTGTTGCTCCCAGCTACAAAAACCTAATACGACTTTATATTCTGTGGCGCACAGCCACGAAATATGAATTAACGCGGTTATCGACTCTTTGGCTTGCAGCTACAGAAAAAAGTTTACACGGCTATCAAGTCTGTTGCTCCCAGCTACAAAAACCTAAACGACAATCTATTCTGTGGCGCACAGCCACAAAATACGAATTAACGCGGTTATTGACTCTTTGCCTTGCAGCTACAGAAAAAAAATCATACGGCTATCAAGTCTGTTGCTCCCAGCTACAAGAAAGTAATACGACTATCTATTCTGTGGCGCACAGCCACGAAATACGAATTAACGCGGTTATTGACTCTTTGCCTTGCAGCTACAGAAAAAAAAATCATACGGCTATCAAGTCTGTTGCTCCCAGCTACAAAAACCTAATACGACTTTATATTCTGTGGCGCACAGCCACAAAAGACAAATTAACGCGGTTATCGACTCTTTGGCTTGCAGCTACAGAAAAAAGTTTACACGGCTATCAAGTCTGTTGCTCCCAGCTACAAAAACCTTATACGACAATCTATTCTGTGGTGCACAACCACAAAGTACGAATTAACGCTGTTATCGAATCTTTGGCTTGCAGTTACAGTGAACAGTTCATACGGCTATCAAATCTGTTGCTCCCAGCTACAAAAACTTAATACAACTATATTTCCTGTGGTGCACAACCAGAAAGTACGAATTAACGCGGTTATTGACTCTGTGGCTTGCAGCTACAAAAAAAGCTTATACGGCTACCAAGTGTGTTGCTCACAGCTACAAGAACCTAAGACGACTATGTATTCTGTGGCGCACAGCCACAAAAAACAAATTAACGCGGTTATTGACTCTTTGCCTTGCAGCTACAGAGAACAGTTCATACGGCTATCAAATCTATTGCTCCCAGCTACAAAAACCTAATACGACAATCTATTCTGTGGCGCACAGCCAAAAAATACGAATTAACGCGGTTATTGACTCTTTGCCTTGCAGCTACAGAAAAAAAAATCATACGGCTATCAAGTCTGTTGCTCCCAGCTACAAAAACCTAATACGACAATCTATTCTGTGGCGCACAGCCAAAAAATACGAATTAACGCGGTTATTGACTCTTTGCCTTGCAGCTACAGAAAAAAAATCATACGGATATCAAGTCTGTTGCTCCCAGCTACAAGAAAGTAATACGACTATCTATTCTGTGGCGCACAGCCACGAAATACGAATTAACGCGGTTATTGACTCTTTGCCTTGCAGCTACAGAAAAAAAATCATACGGCTATCAAGTCTGTTGCTCCCAGCTACAAAAACCTAATACGACTTTATATTCTGTGGCGCACAGCCACAAAAAACAAATTAACGCGGTTATTGACTCTTTGCCTTGCAGCTACAGAGAACAGTTCATACGGCTATCAAATCTATTGCTCCCAGCTACAAAAACCTAATACGACAATCTATTCTGTGGCGCACAGCCAAAAAATACGAATTAACGCGGTTATTGACTCTTTGCCTTGCAGCTACAGAAAAAAAAATCATACGGCTATCAAGTCTGTTGCTCCCAGCTACAAAAACCTAATACGACAATCTATTCTGTGGCGCACAGCCAAAAAATACGAATTAACGCGGGTATTGACTCTTTGCCTTGCAGCTACAGAAAAAAGTTTATACGGCTATCAAGTCTGTTGCTCCCAGCTACAAAAACCTAATACGACTATCTATTCTGTGGCGCACAGCCACGAAATATGAATTAACGCGGTTATCGACTCTTTGGCTTGCAGCTGCAGAAAAAAGTTTACACGGCTATCAAGTCTGTTGCTCCCAGCTACAAAAACCTAAACGACAATCTATTCTGTGGCGCACAGCCACAAAATACGAATTAACGCGGTTATTGACTCTTTGCCTTGCAGCTACAGAAAAAAAATCATACGGATATCAAGTCTGTTGCTCCCAGCTACAAGAAAGTAATACGACTATCTATTCTGTGGCGCACAGCCACGAAATACGAATTAACGCGGTTATTGACTCTTTGCCTTGCAGCTACAGAAAAAAAATCATACGGCTATCAAGTCTGTTGCTCCCAGCTACAAAAACCTAATACGACTTTATATTCTGTGGCGCACAGCCACAAAAAACAAATTAACGCGGTTATTGACTCTTTGCCTTGCAGCTACAGAGAACAGTTCATACGGCTATCAAATCTATTGCTCCCAGCTACAAAAACCTAATACGACAATCTATTCTGTGGCGCACAGCCAAAAAATACGAATTAACGCGGTTATTGACTCTTTGCCTTGCAGCTACAGAAAAAAAAATCATACGGCTATCAAGTCTGTTGCTCCCAGCTACAAAAACCTAATACGACAATCTATTCTGTGGCGCACAGCCAAAAAATACGAATTAACGCGGGTATTGACTCTTTGCCTTGCAGCTACAGAAAAAAAATCATACGGCTATCAAGTCTGTTGCTCCCAGCTACAAAAACCTAATACGACTTTATATTCTGTGGCGCACAGCCACGAAATATGAATTAACGCGGTTATCGACTCTTTGGCTTGCAGCTACAGAAAAAAGTTTACACGGCTATCAAGTCTGTTGCTCCCAGCTACAAAAACCTAAACGACAATCTATTCTGTGGCGCACAGCCACAAAATACGAATTAACGCGGTTATTGACTCTTTGCCTTGCAGCTACAGAAAAAAAATCATACGGCTATCAAGTCTGTTGCTCCCAGCTACAAGAAAGTAATACGACTATCTATTCTGTGGCGCACAGCCACGAAATACGAATTAACGCGGTTATTGACTCTTTGCCTTGCAGCTACAGAAAAAAAAATCATACGGCTATCAAGTCTGTTGCTCCCAGCTACAAAAACCTAATACGACTTTATATTCTGTGGCGCACAGCCACAAAAGACAAATTAACGCGGTTATCGACTCTTTGGCTTGCAGCTACAGAAAAAAGTTTACACGGCTATCAAGTCTGTTGCTCCCAGCTACAAAAACCTTATACGACAATCTATTCTGTGGTGCACAACCACAAAGTACGAATTAACGCTGTTATCGAATCTTTGGCTTGCAGTTACAGTGAACAGTTCATACGGCTATCAAATCTGTTGCTCCCAGCTACAAAAACTTAATACAACTATATTTCCTGTGGTGCACAACCAGAAAGTACGAATTAACGCGGTTATTGACTCTGTGGCTTGCAGCTACAAAAAAAGCTTATACGGCTACCAAGTGTGTTGCTCACAGCTACAAGAACCTAAGACGACTATGTATTCTGTGGCGCACAGCCACAAAAAACAAATTAACGCGGTTATTGACTCTTTGCCTTGCAGCTACAGAGAACAGTTCATACGGCTATCAAATCTATTGCTCCCAGCTACAAAAACCTAATACGACAATCTATTCTGTGGCGCACAGCCAAAAAATACGAATTAACGCGGTTATTGACTCTTTGCCTTGCAGCTACAGAAAAAAAAATCATACGGCTATCAAGTCTGTTGCTCCCAGCTACAAAAACCTAATACGACAATCTATTCTGTGGCGCACAGCCAAAAAATACGAATTAACGCGGGTATTGACTCTTTGCCTTGCAGCTACAGAAAAAAAATCATACGGCTATCAAGTCTGTTGCTCCCAGCTACAAAAACCTAATACGATTTTATATTCTGTGGCGCACAGCCACGAAATATGAATTAACGCGGTTATCGACTCTTTGGCTTGCAGCTACAGAAAAAAGTTTACACGGCTATCAAGTCTGTTGCTCCCAGCTACAAAAACCTAAACGACAATCTATTCTGTGGCGCACAGCCACAAAATACGAATTAACGCGGTTATTGACTCTTTGCCTTGCAGCTACAGAAAAAAAATCATACGGCTATCAAGTCTGTTGCTCCCAGCTACAAGAAAGTAATACGACTATCTATTCTGTGGCGCACAGCCACGAAATACGAATTAACGCGGTTATTGACTCTTTGCCTTGCAGCTACAGAAAAAAAAATCATACGGCTATCAAGTCTGTTGCTCCCAGCTACAAAAACCTAATACGACTTTATATTCTGTGGCGCACAGCCACAAAAGACAAATTAACGCGGTTATCGACTCTTTGGCTTGCAGCTACAGAAAAAAGTTTACACGGCTATCAAGTCTGTTGCTCCCAGCTACAAAAACCTTATACGACAATCTATTCTGTGGTGCACAATCACAAAGTACGAATTAACGCTGTTATCGAATCTTTGGCTTGCAGTTACAGTGAACAGTTCATACGGCTATCAAATCTGTTGCTCCCAGCTACAAAAACTTAATACAACTATATTTCCTGTGGTGCACAACCAGAAAGTACGAATTAACGCGGTTATTGACTCTGTGGCTTGCAGCTACAAAAAAAGCTTATACGGCTACCAAGTGTGTTGCTCACAGCTACAAGAACCTAAGACGACTATGTATTCTGTGGCGCACAGCCACAAAAAACAAATTAACGCGGTTATTGACTCTTTGCCTTGCAGCTACAGAGAACAGTTCATACGGCTATCAAATCTATTGCTCCCAGCTACAAAAACCTAATACGACAATCTATTCTGTGGCGCACAGCCAAAAAATACGAATTAACGCGGGTATTGACTCTTTGCCTTGCAGCTACAGAAAAAAAAATCATACGGCTATCAAGTCTGTTGCTCCCAGCTACAAAAACCTAATACGACTTTATATTCTGTGGCGCACAGCCACAAAAGACAAATTAACGCGGTTATTGACTCTTTGCCTTGCAGCTACAGAAAAAAGTTTATACGGCTATCAAGTCTGTTGCTCCCAGCTACAAAAACCTAATACGACTATCTATTCTGTGGCGCACAGCCACGAAATATGAATTAACGCGGTTATCGACTCTTTGGCTTGCAGCTGCAGAAAAAAGTTTACACGGCTATCAAGTCTGTTGCTCCCAGCTACAAAAACCTAAACGACAATCTATTCTGTGGCGCACAGCCACAAAATACGAATTAACGCGGTTATTGACTCTTTGCCTTGCAGCTACAGAAAAAAAATCATACGGCTATCAAGTCTGTTGCTCCCAGCTACAAAAACCTAATACGGCTGAATATTCTGTGGCGCACAGCCACAAACGACAAATTAACGCGGTTACTGACTCTTTTCCTTGCAGCTACAGAAAAAAAAGGTTTATACGGCTATCAAGTCTGTTGCTCCCAGCTACAAGAAAGTAATACGACTATCTATTCTGTGGCGCACAGCCACGAAATACGAATTTACGCGGTTATCGACTCTTTGGCTTGCAGTTACAGAGAACAGTTCATACGGCTATCAAGGCTGTTGCTCCCAGCTACAAAAACCTAATACGACAATCTATTCTGTGGCGCACAGCCACAAAATACGAATTAACGCTGTTATCGACTCTTTGGCTTGCAGTTACAGAGAACAGTTCATACGGCTATCAAATCTGTTGCTCCCAGCTACAAAAACTTAATACAACTATCTTTTCTGTGGTGCACAACCACAAAGTACGAATTAACGCGGTTATTGACTCATTGGCTTGCAGCTACAGAAAAAAGTTTACACGGCTATCAAGTCTGTTGCTCCCAGCTACAAACACCTAATACGACTTTATATTCTGTGGCGCACAGCCACAAAAGACAAATTAACGCGGTTATTGACTCTTTGCCTTGCAGCTACAGAAAAAAGTTTATACGGCTATCAAGTCTGTTGCTCCCAGCTACAAAAACCTAATACGACTATCTATTCTGTGGCGCACAGCCACAAAATACGAATTAACGCTGTTATCGACTCTTTGGCTTGCAGTTACAGAGAACAGTTCATACGGCTATCAAATCTGTTGCTCCCAGCTACAAAAACTTAATACAACTATCTTTTCTGTGGTGCACAACCACGAAATATGAATTAACGCGGTTATCGACTCTTTGGCTTGCAGCTACAGAAAAAAGTTTACACGGCTATCAAGTCTGTTGCTCCCAGCTACAAAAACCTAATACGACTATCTATTCCTCTGAAAAACCTTTGCAACTTAAAATACCGGACTCGTCAATTTTGTAACTTAAAATACCGGGCTCGCTCGATTTGTAACTAAAAATACCGGAGTCAGCCAGACGGCTTGGCGCACGCAGTATGCACCAGCAGGAAAGATAGACGCAAATATCGACACCGTTGCGAATTTCTTCGAAATATTTCAAAGTGTTCAGACTTTTCTTTGTTTAAATTTGTTTTGTATCTGTATATAGTTTATTTAAATGTTTAAAAATTTGTTTTGAACAGCCTAGAAGGTAGTTTCGTTGACCTCAATGTTCTAAAGTCTTGCATTCTGGTTTTTATTTTTGAAACGTGTTTTCGTCCGTGAAACGTGTTTTTTCGTGAAACGTGTTTTTCTATTCTAGAGTGTTATGTTAACTTTATGTCATTTTTATCGAACGTTTTCAGTTGTTATAATATTCGCTGGGTGAAGTTCACTTGGAAATATTTCTCTTGCTTATGTGTTATGCCCACCAGGCTGAGGAAAGTTTAAATTTGCAGAACATCTATACCGACATATTTGAAGGTGAGTCAAATTATTTTCCTTATCAAAAATCATGTTCACACTCAGTTTCATGTTCGTTCTGACATCCTGAAAAAAGTTGGTTCATGTTTTCTGTATATTCTTATGGGTTGGTTCTGGGAGCAAAGTAAAGAGGCTTACCAATTAACTTATTCACTTCATTTAAAGACGACTCTAACTCATAGTTCACAGATTAGATGGCTCAAACTTATAAAGTTCGACATGGTAATTTAATAACCAGTTCAGTTTGACCCCATCACTGTTTAGAGTGTTTAGGAACATACCAGTTTTCTAATTAAGAACCAGACTTCAACTTGAATAATTTATAATGTGGAGTTTTTTCTTGAACAAAAAGACATTCGTGTAACTGTTTTAAGCTCTTCCCCTTTTCCAGCTGTACTTTTTTTTTGAAAACGGACCCCCTCCCCCCCCCCCCCCTGCGCTTTTATCGAGAGATTTTCGTATTTTAATGAAAAATCATAAATTGGGTTCAAATTTAGTGGAAGAACGAGTTTAGTTTCGTAATAATGAGAACACCTCGCAGGTTGTTATGTTATACAAAATATTTTTCAGTCCTTAATATTCTGCTTATATTCTGTTTACTACGATGTGTATATTTTGAGTGGATGGACATCGACGTTTTTGATTCAAGAAGTTCAGGTATGTTACTAGAACTTCGAATTGTTGTTACTGTTCACGAACATTCGATTTTTCTGGTGATGTTCTTTGCGGACCCAATTAGCCCGAACCAGGTGGTTCGTCACAGCTTGAACCTTTCATGTTCGCTTCATTTGTCCTTCTTGAAAGCATTGAGTGACGAACAAAACTTGTGTATTAACTTGCTATTGTTGAGCTCTGGCACAACCCTCATTAATTTTTCCAAAATTAAAGGGAAAATCAGAAAAACGGGCTCCGTTTTCGGTCTACTCCCGAATATGTCTCTGTTTTCGATAGAAAAACACCGATTTGTTCATTAAATTTGAAAACCAGATGTCTTTTAAAGATTATTACATCGAATTTGGCAGTCGAACTCACTTGTGTGAGCTATTGAAAATGAAAAAAGGAATTTACTTAAAAATAGTGACTTGGACCTTTTCTATAAAAATAACTGTTTCGGATTGAACATTTTGTTTTTACAGATTACTACAATGAAATTTTCTTCGAAGTGATCGATTTTGATTGAAAACGTTATGAATTTCAGGTAGATTGGCTATAACCTTCGAATCGTCGACTTGTGGTGCATGATGCAATTATACTTACTTTTTGGGCAGCTTATTGGTTCGAGTCAGAAGAACTTCAACTGATTCAGGTTTGTTCCTCTTTCCTCTCCGTTTTCTTGATTTGAAAGAAGTAGCAAGTAGCAATCAAGTGGTTGTTGTGAATAGGCTACAGTATAACTGTCGAATATGTCTGCATCTGACAAATTAGGATTTCATTACAATATATTCACGAGTTGTTGGCAAGCCCTGTAGTAAACACGTAGTAAACACCAGTAAGGTGTGCCCGCTTGCAAAAAGTAACCGTGATTTTCCGCAAAATGGGCTAATTTTCATGACATTAGCGGAGAGCCAGCCCGTTTTTGGAGTTTTTTCTGGCTCTGCGTACAACTTTTAACTGATGTAAAACTGATGACTGGTGACTGCACGTTCTTATAGTTACAAATACGCAAAATCACATTGCACTTTTCAGATAATTGCCCAGATCTCGCTTGAAACTCTCACCGATTTTTCAACCTAAAAATTTCTAGCTTCAGAACAAAGGCGTTAAAATGGTTACGAAACTTTATGTACATTCTTCTTTTCAGGGTGGACATAAAAGCAATCTCGACAACATTTCGCGGTATGGTATTGATGTCATCGTGTTCTACTAATTTCTGTGTTTTTTTTCATCAGTTGATCGCCTTTGCTACGGTACATAATCCATTAGATTCAAGATCTAGAATAATCTCGATTTAAGACATAATATTTTCTTTAATAACTGTCTACATCTTGAACTTCTGTCATATAACAAAAACCAAGTTCTCAACCGTCTCTACGGGTATTTTTTCTTCAGTTCGTATTGAATTTTAACGGGTATTAAAGTTTTTTTGACTTAGCCGCATTTGTTGTTCTCGTTTGCTGACCGTGCTAGGTCTTTTCTTTCTTTTTGTGACTTTGTGCTTGAAGATTTTTGGTTTTTATCCGGTGTATAGTATTAGTTTTGTGGTTTTTATGATGTGTTTTCTTATAATATTACATTGAATAAATATTTATTCCTAAAATGTGTTGTTTTATATTTTGAAACAAGTTTAGGGAGGATGATTTTCGGTTTTGGTTTGCCCGGTTATTTTACTTGCCAATGACCCCGGTATTTTAAGTTACAGCAGGCACCCGGCGCGCGTCAGCCTGTACAGCTTAAAATACCGGAGAAAATGCAGGCTTAAATACTGGTGTCGAATTAGCCTGCATCTTTCCCGGTATTTTAAGTTACAAGCGTTTTCACAGTCTGTGGCGTACAGCCACGAAATATGAATTAACGCGGTTATCGACTCTTTGCCTTGCAGCTACAGAAAAAAGGTTATACGGATATCAAGTCTGTTGCTCCCAGCTACAAGAAAGTAATACGACTATCTATTCTGTGGCGCACAGCCACGAAATACGAATTAACGCGGTTATTGACTCTTTGCCTTGCAGCTACAGAAAAAAAAATCATACGGCTATCAAGTCTGTTGCTCCCAGCTACAAAAACCTAATACGACTTTATATTCTGTGGCGCACAGCCACAAAAGACAAATTAACGCGGTTATCGACTCTTTGGCTTGCAGCTACAGAAAAAAGTTTACACGGCTATCAAGTCTGTTGCTTCCAGCTACAAAAACCTTATACGACAATCTATTCTGTGGTGCACAACCACAAAGTACGAATTAACGCTGTTATCGAATCTTTGGCTTGCAGTTACAGAGAACAGTTCATAAGGCTATCAAATCTGTTGCTCCCAGCTACAAAAACTTAATACAACTATCTTTCCTGTGGTGCACAACCAGAAAGTACGAATTAACGCGGTTATTGACTCTGTGGCTTGCAGCTACAAAAAAAGCTTATACGGCTACCAAGTGTGTTGCTCACAGCTACAAGAACCTAAGACGACTTTATATTCTGTGGCGCACAGCCACAAAAGACAAATTAACGCGGTTATTGACTCTTTGCCTTGCAGCTACAGAAAAAAGTTTATACGGCTATCAAGTCTGTTGCTCCCAGCTACAAAAACCTAATACGACTATCTATTCTGTGGTGCACAACCACAAAGTACGAATTGACGCGGTTATTGACTCTGTGGCTTGCAGCTACAGAAAAAATTATTATACGGCTATCAAGTGTGTTGCTCCCAGCTACAAAAACCTAATACGACAATCTATTCTGTGGCGCACAGCCACAAAATACAAATTAACGCGGTTATTGACTCTTTGGCTTGCAGCTACAGAAAAAGTTTACACGGCTATCAAGTCTGTTGCTCCCAGCTACAAAAACCTGATACGACAATCTATTCTGTGGCGCACAGCCACAAAATACGAATTAACGCGGTTATTGACTCTTTGCCTTGCAGCTACAGAAAAAAAAATCATACGGCTATCAAGTCTGTTGCTCCCAGCTACAAAAACCTAATACGACTTTATATTCTGTGGCGCACAGCCACAAAAGACAAATTAACGCGGTTATTGACTCTTTGCCTTGCAGCTACAGAAAAAAGTTTATACGGCTATCAAGTCTGTTGCTCCCAGCTACAAAAACCTAATACGACTATCTATTCTGTGGCGCACAGCCACGAAATATGAATTAACGCGGTTATCGACTCTTTGGCTTGCAGCTACAGAAAAAAGTTTACACGGCTATCAAGTCTGTTGCTCCCAGCTACAAAAAACCTAATACGACTATCTATTTTGTGGCGCACAGCCACGAAATATGAATTAACGCGGTTATCGACTCTTTGCCTTGCAGCTACAGAAAAAAGGTTTATACGGATATCAAGTCTGTTGCTCCAGCTACAAGAAAATAATACGACTATCTATTCTGTGGCGCACAGCCACGAAATACGAATTAACGCGGTTATTGACTCTTTGCCTTGCAGCTACAGAAAAAAAAATCATACGGCTATCAAGTCTGTTGCTCCCAGCTACAAAAACCTAATACGACTTTATATTCTGTGGCGCACAGCCACAAAAGACAAATTAACGCGGTTATCGACTCTTTGGCTTGCAGCTACAGAAAAAGTTAAATGGCTATCAAGTCTGTTGCTCCCAGCTACAAAAACCTTATACGACAATCTATTCTGTGGTGCACAACCACAAAGTACGAATTAACGCTGTTATCGAATCTTTGGCTTGCAGTTACAGAGAACAGTTCATAAGGCTATCAAATCTGTTGCTCCCAGCTACAAAAACTTAATACAACTATCTTTCCTGTGGTGCACAACCAGAAAGTACGAATTAACGCGGTTATTGACTCTGTGGCTTGCAGCTACAAAAAAAGCTTATACGGCTACCAAGTGTGTTGCTCACAGCTACAAGAACCTAAGACGACTTTATATTCTGTGGCGCACAGCCACAAAAGACAAATTAACGCGGTTATTGACTCTTTGCCTTGCAGCTACAGAAAAAAGTTTATACGGCTATCAAGTATGTTGCTCCCAGCTACAAAAACCTAATACGACTATCTATTCTGTGGTGCACAACCACAAAGTACGAATTGACGCGGTTATTGACTCTGTGGCTTGCAGCTACAGAAAAAAGCTTATACGGCTATCAAGTGTGTTGCTCCCAGCTACAAAAACCTAATACGACAATCTATTCTGTGGCGCACAGCCACAAAAGACAAATTAACGCGGTTATTGACTCTTTGGCTTGCAGCTACAGAAAAAAGTTTACACGGCTATCAAGTCTGTTGCTCCCAGCTACAAAAACCTGATACGACAATCTATTCTGTGGCGCACAGCCACAAAATACGAATTAACGCGGTTATTGACTCTTTGCCTTGCAGCTACAGAAAAAAAAATCATACGGCTATCAAGTCTGTTGCTCCCAGCTACAAAAACCTAATACGACTGAATATTCTGTGGCGCACAGCCACAAAAGACGAATTAACGCGGTTATTGACTCTTTTCCTTGCAGCTACAGAAAAAAAGGTTTATACGGCTATCAAGTCTGTTGCTTCCAGCTACAAAAACCTTATACGACAATCTATTCTGTGGTGCACAACCACAAAGTACGAATTAACGCTGTTATCGAATCTTTGGCTTGCAGTTACAGAGAACAGTTCACACGGCTATCAAATCTGTTGCTCCCAGCTACAAAAACTTAATACAACTATCTTTCCTGTGGTGCACAACCAGAAAGTACGAATTAACGCGGTTATTGACTCTGTGGCTTGCAGCTACAAAAAAAAGCTTATACGGCTACCAAGTGTGTTGCTCACAGCTACAAGAACCTAAGACGACTATATATTCTGTGGCGCACAGCCACAAAAAACAAATTAACGCGGTTATTGACTCTTTGCCTTGCAGCTACAGAGAACAGTTCATACGGCTATCAAATCTATTGCTCCCAGCTACAAAAACCTAATACGACAATCTATTATGTAGCGCACAGCCAAAAAATACGAATTAACGCGGTTATTGACTCTTTGCCTTGCAGCTACAGAAAAAAAATCATACGGCTATCAAGTCTGTTGCTCCCAGCTACAAAAACCTAATACGACTTTATATTCTGTGGCACACAGCCACAAAAGACAAATTAACGCGGTTATTGACTCTTTGCCTTGCAGCTACAGAAAAAAGTTTATACGGCTATCAAGTCTGTTGCTCCCAGCTACAAAAACCTAATACGACTATCTATTCTGTGGCGCACAGCCACGAAATATGAATTAACGCGGTTATCGACTCTTTGGCTTGCAGCTACAGAAAAAAGTTTACACGGCTATCAAGTCTGTTGCTCCCAGCTACAAAAACCTAATACGACAATCTATTCTGTGGCGCACAGCCACAAAATACGAATTAACGCGGTTATTGACTCTTTGCCTTGCAGCTACAGAAAAAAGTTTACACGGCTATCAAGTATGTTGCTCCCAGCTACAAAAACCTAATACGACTTTATATTCTGTGGCACACAGCCACAAAAGACAAATTAACGCGGTTATTGACTCTTTGCCTTGCAGCTACAGAAAAAAGTTTATACGGCTATCAAGTCTGTTGCTCCCAGCTACAAAAACCTAATACGACTTTATATTCTGTGGCACACAGCCACAAAAGACAAATTAACGCGGTTATTGACTCTTTGCCTTGCAGCTACAGAAAAAAGTTTATACGGCTATCAAGTCTGTTGCTCCCAGCTACAAAAACCTAATACGACTATCTATTCTGTGGCGCACAGCCACGAAATATGAATTAACGCGGTTATCGACTCTTTGCTTGCAGCTACAGAAAAAAGTTTACACGGCTATCAAGTCTGTTGCTCCCAGCTACAAAAACCTAATACGACAATCTATTCTGTGGCGCACAGCCACAAAATACGAATTAACGCGGTTATTGACTCTTTGCCTTGCAGCTACAGAAAAAAAAATCATACGGCTATCAAGTCTGTTGCTCCCAGCTACAAAAACCTAATACGACTGAATATTCTGTGGCGCACAGCCACAAAAGACGAATTAACGCGGTTATTGACTCTTTTCCTTGCAGCTACAGAAAAAAAGGTTTATACGGCTATCAAGTATGTTGCTCCAGCTACAAGAAAGTAATACGACTATCTATTCTGTGGCGCACAGCCACGAAATACGAATTTACGCGGTTATCGACTCTTTGGCTTGCAGTCACAGAGAACAGTCCATACGGCTATCAAGGCTGTTGCTCCCAGCTACAAAAACCTAATACGACAATATATTCTGTGGCGCACAGCCACAAAAGACAAATTAACGCGGTTATTGACTCTTTGGCTTGCAGCTACAGAAAAAAGTTTACACGGCTATCAAGTCTGTTGCTCCCAGCTACAAAAACCTGATACGACAATCTATTCTGTGGCGCACAGCCACAAAATACGAATTAACGCGGTTATTGACTCTTTGCCTTGCAGCTACAGAAAAAAAAATCATATGGCTATCAAGTCTGTTGCTCCCAGCTACAAAAACCTAATACGACTTTATATTCTGTGGCGCACAGCCACAAAAGACAAATTAACGCGGTTATTGACTCTTTGCCTTGCAGCTACAGAAAAAAGTTTATACGGCTATCAAGTCTGTTGCTCCCAGCTACAAAAACCTAATACGACTATCTATTCTGTGGCGCACAGCCACGAAATATGAATTAACGCGGTTATCGACTCTTTGGCTTGCAGCTACAGAAAAAAGTTTACACGGCTATCAAGTCTGTTGCTCCCAGCTACAAAAACCTAATACGACTATCTATTCTGTGGCGCACAGCCACGAAATATGAATTAACGCGGTTATCGACTCTTTGCCTTGCAGCTACAGAAAAAAGGTTTATACGGATATCAAGTCTGTTGCTCCCAGCTACAAGAAAGTAATACGACTATCTATTCTGTGGCGCACAGCCACGAAATACGAATTAACGCGGTTATTGACTCTTTGCCTTGCAGCTACAGAAAAAAAAATCATACGGCTATCAAGTCTGTTGCTCCCAGCTACAAAAACCTAATACGACTATCTATTCTGTGGCGCACAGCCACGAAATATGAATTAACGCGGTTATCGACTCTTTGGCTTGCAGCTACAGAAAAAAGTTTACACGGCTATCAAGTCTGTTGCTCCCAGCTACAAAAACCTAAACGACAATCTATTCTGTGGCGCACAGCCACAAAATACGAATTAACGCGGTTATTGACTCTTTGCCTTGCAGCTACAGAAAAAAAATCATACGGCTATCAAGTCTGTTGCTCCCAGCTACAAAAACCTAATACGGCTGAATATTCTGTGGCGCACAGCCACAAAAGACGAATTAACGCGGTTACTGACTCTTTTCCTTGCAGCTACAGAAAAAAAAGGTTTATACGGCTATCAAGTCTGTTGCTCCCAGCTACAAGAAAGTAATACGACTATCTATTCTGTGGCGCACAGCCACGAAATACGAATTTACGCGGTTATCGACTCTTTGGCTTGCAGTTACAGAGAACAGTTCATACGGCTATCAAGGCTGTTGCTCCCAGCTACAAAAACCTAATACGACAATCTATTCTGTGGCGCACAGCCACAAAATACGAATTAACGCTGTTATCGACTCTTTGGCTTGCAGTTACAGAGAACAGTTCATACGGCTATCAAATCTGTTGCTCCCAGCTACAAAAACTTAATACAACTATCTTTTCTGTGGTGCACAACCACAAAGTACGAATTAACGCGGTTATTGACTCATTGGCTTGCAGCTACAGAAAAAAGTTTACACGGCTATCAAGTCTGTTGCTCCCAGCTACAAAAACCTAATACGACTTTATATTCTGTGGCGCACAGCCACAAAAGACAAATTAACGCGGTTATTGACTCTTTGCCTTGCAGCTACAGAAAAAAGTTTATACGGCTATCAAGTCTGTTGCTCCCAGCTACAAAAACCTAATACGACTATCTATTCTGTGGCGCACAGCCACAAAATACGAATTAACGCTGTTATCGACTCTTTGGCTTGCAGTTACAGAGAACAGTTCATACGGCTATCAAATCTGTTGCTCCCAGCTACAAAAACTTAATACAACTATCTTTTCTGTGGTTCACAACCACAAAGTACGAATTAACGCGGTTATTGACTCATTGGCTTGCAGCTACAGAAAAAAGTTTACACGGCTATCAAGTCTGTTGCTCCCAGCTACAAAAACCTAATACGACTTTATATTCTATGGCGCACAGCCACAAAAGACAAATTAAACGCGGTTATTGACTCTTTGCCTTGCAGCTACAGAAAAAAGTTTATACGGCTATCAAGTCTGTTGCTCCCAGCTACAAAAACCTAATACGACTATCTATTCTGTGGCGCACAGCCACGAAATATGAATTAACGCGGTTATCGACTCTTTGGCTTGCAGCTACAGAAAAAAGTTTACACGGCTATCAAGTCTGTTGCTCCCAGCTACAAAAACCTAATACGACTATCTATTCTGTGGCGCACAGCCACGAAATATGAATTAACGCGGTTATCGACTCTTTGCCTTGCAGCTACAGAAAAAGGTTTATACGGAAATCAAGTCTGTTGCTCCCAGCTACAAGAAAGTAATACGACTATCTATTCTGTGGCGCACAGCCACGAAATACGAATTAACGCGGTTATTGACTCTTTGCCTTGCAGCTACAGAAAAAAAAATCATACGGCTATCAAGTCTGTTGCTTCCAGCTACAAAAACCTAATACGACTTTATATTCTGTGGCGCACAGCCACAAAAGACAAATTAACGCGGTTATCGACTCTTTGGCTTGCAGCTACAGAAAAAAGTTTACACGGCTATCAAGTCTGTTGCTCCCAGCTACAAAAACCTTATACGACAATCTATTCTGTGGTGCACAACCACAAAGTACGAATTAACGCTGTTATCGAATCTTTGGCTTGCAGTTACAGAGAACAGTTCATAAGGCTATCAAATCTGTTGCTCCCAGCTACAAAAACTTAATACAACTATCTTTCCTGTGGTGCACAACCAGAAAGTACGAATTAACGCGGTTATTGACTCTGTGGCTTGCAGCTACAAAAAAAGCTTATACGGCTACCAAGTGTGTTGCTCACAGCTACAAGAACCTAAGACGACTTTATATTCTGTGGCGCACAGCCACAAAAGACAAATTAACGCGGTTATTGACTCTTTGCCTTGCAGCTACAGAAAAAAGTTTATACGGCTATCAAGTCTGTTGCTCCCAGCTACAAAAACCTAATACGACTATCTATTCTGTGGTGCACAACCACAAAGTACGAATTGACGCGGTTATTGACTCTGTGGCTTGCAGCTACAGAAAAAAAGCTTATACGGCTATCAAGTGTGTTGCTCCCAGCTACAAAAACCTAATACGACAATCTATTCTGTGGCGCACAGCCACAAAAGACAAATTAACGCGGTTATTGACTCTTTGGCTTGCAGCTACAGAAAAAAGTTTACACGGCTATCAAGTCTGTTGCTCCCAGCTACAAAAACCTGATACGACAATCTATTCTGTGGCGCACAGCCGCAAAATACGAATTAACGCGGTTATTGACTCTGTGGCTTGCAGCTACAGAAAAAAAGCTTATACGGCTATCAAGTGTGTTGCTCCCAGCTACAAAAACCTAATACGACTTTATATTCTGTGGCGCACAGCCACAAAAGACAAATTAACGCGGTTATTGACTCTTTGCCTTGCAGCTACAGAAAAAAGTTTATACGGCTATCAAGTCTGTTGCTCCCAGCTACAAAAACCTAATACGACTATCTATTCTGTGGCGCACAGCCACGAAATATGAAT
The DNA here is from genome assembly GCA_964036275.1 of Litoditis marina. Taxonomy (NCBI): domain Eukaryota; kingdom Metazoa; phylum Nematoda; class Chromadorea; order Rhabditida; family Rhabditidae; genus Litoditis; species Litoditis marina. The sequence continues at coordinate 122,903 of CAXIWQ010000012.1, forward strand.
TAACGCGGTTATCGACTCTTTGGCTTGCAGCTACAGAAAAAAGTTTACACGGCTATCAAGTCTGTTGCTCCCAGCTACAAAAACCTAATACGACTATCTATTCTGTGGCGCACAGCCACGAAATATGAATTAACGCGGTTATCGACTCTTTGCCTTGCAGCTACAGAAAAAAGGTTTATACGGATATCAAGTCTGTTGCTCCCAGCTACAAGAAAGTAATACGACTATCTATTCTGTGGCGCACAGCCACGAAATACGAATTAACGCGGTTATTGACTCTTTGCCTTGCAGCTACAGAAAAAAAAATCATACGGCTATCAAGTCTGTTGCTCCCAGCTACAAAAACCTAATACGACTTTATATTCTGTGGCGCACAGCCACAAAAGACAAATTAACGCGGTTATCGACTCTTTGGCTTGCAGCTACAGAAAAAAAGTTTACACGGCTATCAAGTCTGTTGCTCCCAGCTACAAAAACCTTATACGACAATCTATTCTGTGGTGCACAACCACAAAGTACGAATTAACGCTGTTATCGAATCTTTGGCTTGCAGTTACAGAGAACAGTTCATAAGGCTATCAAATCTGTTGCTCCCAGCTACAAAAACTTAATACAACCATCTTTCCTGTGGTGCACAACAAGAAAGTACGAATTAACGCGGTTATTGACTCTGTGGCTTGCAGCTACAAAAAAAGCTTATACGGCTACCAAGTGTGTTGCTCACAGCTACAAGAACCTAAGACGACTTTATATTCTGTGGCGCACAGCCACAAAAGACAAATTAACGCGGTTATTGACTCTTTGCCTTGCAGCTACAGAAAAAAGTTTATACGGCTATCAAGTATGTTGCTCCCAGCTACAAAAACCTAATACGACTATCTATTCTGTGGTGCACAACCACAAAGTACGAATTGACGCGGTTATTGACTCTGTGGCTTGCAGCTACAGAAAAAAGCTTATACGGCTATCAAGTGTGTTGCTCCCAGCTACAAAAACCTAATACGACAATCTATTCTGTGGCGCACAGCCACAAAAGACAAATTAACGCGGTTATTGACTCTTTGGCTTGTAGCTACAGAAAAAAGTTTACACGGCTATCAAGTCTGTTGCTCCCAGCTACAAAAACCTGATACGACAATCTATTCTGTGGCGCACAGCCACAAAATACGAATTAACGCGGTTATTGACTCTTTGCCTTGCAGCTACAGAAAAAAAATCATACGGCTATCAAGTCTGTTGCTCCCAGCTACAAAAACCTAATACGACTGAATATTCTGTGGCGCACAGCCACAAAAGACGAATTAACGCGGTTATTGACTCTTTTCCTTGCAGCTACAGAAAAAAAGGTTTATACGGCTATCAAGTCTGTTGCTCCCAGCTACAAAAACCTTATACGACGATCTATTCTGTGGTGCACAACCACAAAGTACGAATTAACGCTGTTATCGAATCTTTGGCTTGCAGTTACAGAGAACAGTTCACACGGCTATCAAATCTGTTGCTCCCAGCTACAAAAACTTAATACAACTATCTTTCCTGTGGTGCACAACCAGAAAGTACGAATTAACGCGGTTATTGACTCTGTGGCTTGCAGCTACAAAAAAAAGCTTATACGGCTACCAAGTGTGTTGCTCACAGCTACAAGAACCTAAGACGACTATATATTCTGTGGCGCACAGCCACAAAAAACAAATTAACGCGGTTATTGACTCTTTGCCTTGCAGCTACAGAGAACAGTTCATACGGCTATCAAATCTATTGCTCCCAGCTACAAAAACCTAATACGACAATCTATTATGTGGCGCACAGCCAAAAAATACGAATTAACGCGGTTATTGACTCTTTGCCTTGCAGCTACAGAAAAAAAATCATACGGCTATCGAGTCTGTTGCTCCCAGCTACAAAAACCTAATATGACTTTATATTCTGTGGCACACAGCCACAAAAGACAAATTAACGCGGTTATTGACTCTTTGCCTTGCAGCTACAGAAAAAAGTTTATACGGCTATCAAGTCTGTTGCTCCCAGCTACAAAAACCTAATACGACTATCTATTCTGTGGCGCACAGCCACGAAATATGAATTAACGCGGTTATCGACTCTTTGGCTTGCAGCTACAGAAAAAAGTTTACACGGCTATCAAGTCTGTTGCTCCCAGCTACAAAAACCTAATACGACAATCTATTCTGTGGCGCACAGCCACAAAATACGAATTAACGCGGTTATTGACTCTTTGCCTTGCAGCTACAGAAAAAAAAATCATACGGCTATCAAGTCTGTTGCTCCCAGCTACAAAAACCTAATACGACTGAATATTCTGTGGCGCACAGCCACAAAAGACGAATTAACGCGGTTATTGACTCTTTTCCTTGCAGCTACAGAAAAAAAGGTTTATACGGCTATCAAGTATGTTGCTCCCAGCTACAAGAAAGTAATACGACTATCTATTCTGTGGCGCACAGCCACGAAATACGAATTTACGCGGTTATCGACTCTTTGGCTTGCAGTCACAGAGAACAGTCCATACGGCTATCAAGGCTGTTGCTCCCAGCTACAAAAACCTAATACGACAATATATTCTGTGGCGCACAGCCACAAAATACGAATTAACGCTGTTATCGACTCTTTGGCTTGCAGTTACAGAGAACAGTTCATACGGCTATCAAATCTGTTGCTCCCAGCTACAAAAACTTAATACAACTATCTTTTCTGTGGTGCACAACCACAAAGTACGAATTAACGCGGTTATTGACTCATTGGCTTGCAGCTACAAAAAAAAAGCTTATACGGCTACCAAGTGTGTTGCTCACAGCTACAAGAACCTAAGACGACTATATATTCTGTGGCGCACAGCCACAAAAGACAAATTAACGCGGTTATTAACTATTTGCCTTGCAGCTACTGAGAACAGTTCATACGGCTATCAAGTCTGTTGCTCACAGCTACAAGAACCTAATACGACTGAATATTCTGTGGCGCACAGCCACAAAAGACGAATTAACGCGGTTATTGACTCTTTGCCTTGCAGCTACAGAAAAAGGGTTTATACGGATATCAAGTCTGTTGCTCCCAGCTACAAAAACCTAATACGACTATCTATTCTGTGGCGCACAGCCACGAAATATGAATTAACGCGGTTATCGACTCTTTGGCTTGCAGCTACAGAAAAAAGTTTACACGGCTATTAAGTCTGTTGCTCCCAGCTACAAAAACCTAAACGACAATCTATTCTGTGGCGCACAGCCACAAAATACGAATTAACGCGGTTATTGACTCTTTGCCTTGCAGCTACAGAAAAAAATCATACGGCTATCAAGTCTGTTGCTCCCAGCTACAAGAAAGTAATACGACTATCTATTCTGTGGCGCACAGCCACAAAAGACAAATTAACGCGGTTATCGACTCTTTGGCTTGCAGCTACAGAAAAAAGTTTACACGGCTATCAAGTCTGTTGCTCCCAGCTACAAAAACCTTATACGACAATCTATTCTGTGGTGCACAACCACAAAGTACGAATTAACGCTGTTATCGAATCTTTGGCTTGCAGTTACAGTGAACAGTTCATACGGCTATCAAATCTGTTGCTCCCAGCTACAAAAACTTAATACAACTATATTTCCTGTGGTGCACAACCAGAAAGTACGAATTAACGCGGTTATTGACTCTGTGGCTTGCAGCTACAAAAAAAGCTTATACGGCTACCAAGTGTGTTGCTCACAGCTACAAGAACCTAAGACGACTATGTATTCTGTGGCGCACAGCCACAAAAAACAAATTAACGCGGTTATTGACTCTTTGCCTTGCAGCTACAGAGAACAGTTCATACGGCTATCAAATCTATTGCTCCCAGCTACAAAAACCTAATACGACAATCTATTCTGTGGCGCACAGCCAAAAAATACGAATTAACGCGGGTATTGACTCTTTGCCTTGCAGCTACAGAAAAAAAATCATACGGCTATCAAGTCTGTTGCTCCCAGCTACAAAAACCTAATACGACTTTATATTCTGTGGCGCACAGCCACAAAAGACAAATTAACGCGGTTATTGACTCTTTGCCTTGCAGCTACAGAAAAAAGTTTATACGGCTATCAAGTCTGTTGCTCCCAGCTACAAAAACCTAATACGACTATCTATTCTGTGGCGCACAGCCACGAAATATGAATTAACGCGGTTATCGACTCTTTGGCTTGCAGCTACAGAAAAAAGTTTACACGGCTATCAAGTCTGTTGCTCCCAGCTACAAAAACCTAAACGACAATCTATTCTGTGGCGCACAGCCACAAAATACGAATTAACGCGGTTATTGACTCTTTGCCTTGCAGCTACAGAAAAAAAATCATACGGCTATCAAGTCTGTTGCTCCCAGCTACAAAAACCTAATACGGCTGAATATTCTGTGGCGCACAGCCACAAAAGACGAATTAACGCGGTTACTGACTCTTTTCCTTGCAGCTACAGAAAAAAAAAGGTTTATACGGCTATCAAGTCTGTTGCTCCCAGCTACAAGAAAGTAATACGACTATCTATTCTGTGGCGCACAGCCACGAAATACGAATTTACGCGGTTATCGACTCTTTGGCTTGCAGTTACAGAGAACAGTTCATACGGCTATCAAGGCTGTTGCTCCCAGCTACAAAAACCTAATACGACAATCTATTCTGTGGCGCACAGCCACAAAATACGAATTAACGCTGTTATCGACTCTTTGGCTTGCAGTTACAGAGAACAGTTCATACGGCTATCAAATCTGTTGCTCCCAGCTACAAAAACTTAATACAACTATCTTTTCTGTGGTGCACAACCACAAAGTACGAATTAACGCGGTTATTGACTCATTGGCTTGCAGCTACAGAAAAAAGTTTACACGGCTATCAAGTCTGTTGCTCCCAGCTACAAAAACCTAATACGACTTTATATTCTGTGGCGCACAGCCACAAAAGACAAATTAACGCGGTTATTGACTCTTTGCCTTGCAGCTACAGAAAAAAGTTTATACGGCTATCAAGTCTGTTGCTCCCAGCTACAAAAACCTAATACGACTATCTATTCTGTGGCGCACAGCCACAAAATACGAATTAACGCTGTTATCGACTCTTTGGCTAGCAGTTACAGAGAACAGTTCATACGGCTATCAAATCTGTTGCTCCCAGCTACAAAAACTTAATACAACTATCTTTTCTGTGGTGCACAACCACAAAGTACGAATTAACGCGGTTATTGACTCATTGGCTTGCAGCTACAGAAAGAAGTTTACACGGCTATCAAGTCTGTTGCTCCCAGCTACAAAAACCTAATACGACAATCTATTCTGTGGCGCACAGCCACAAAATACGAATTAACGCTGTTATCGACTCTTTGGCTTGCAGTTACAGAGAACAGTTCATACGGCTATCAAGGCTGTTGCTCCCAGCTACAAAAACCTAATACGACAATCTATTCTGTGGCGCACAGCCACAAAATACGAATTAACGCTGTTATCGACTCTTTGGCTTGCAGTTACAGAGAACAGTTCATACGGCTATCAAATCTGTTGCTCCCAGCTACAAAAACTTAATACAACTATATTTCCTGTGGTGCACAACCAGAAAGTACGAATTAACGCGGTTATTGACTCTGTGGCTTGCAGCTACAAAAAAAGCTTATACGGCTACCAAGTGTGTTGCTCACAGCTACAAGAACCTAAGACGACTATGTATTCTGTGGCGCACAGCCACAAAAAACAAATTAACGCGGTTATTGACTCTTTGCCTTGCAGCTACAGAGAACAGTTCATACGGCTATCAAATCTATTGCTCCCAGCTACAAAAACCTAATACGACAATCTATTCTGTGGCGCACAGCCAAAAAATACGAATTAACGCGGGTATTGACTCTTTGCCTTGCAGCTACAGAAAAAAAAAAAATCATACGGCTATCAAGTCTGTTGCTCCCAGCTACAAAAACCTAATACGACTTTATATTCTGTGGCGCACAGCCACAAAAGACAAATTAACGCGGTTATTGACTCTTTGCCTTGCAGCTACAGAAAAAAGTTTATACGGCTATCAAGTCTGTTGCTCCCAGCTACAAAAACCTAATACGACTATCTATTCTGTGGCGCACAGCCACGAAATATGAATTAACGCGGTTATCGACTTTTGGCTTGCAGCTACAGAAAAAAGTTTACACGGCTATCAAGTCTGTTGCTCCCAGCTACAAAAACCTAAACGACAATCTATTCTGTGGCGCACAGCCACAAAATACGAATTAACGCGGTTATTGACTCTTTGCCTTGCAGCTACAGAAAAAAAATCATACGGCTATCAAGTCTGTTGCTCCCAGCTACAAAAACCTAATACGGCTGAATATTCTGTGGCGCACAGCCACAAAAGACGAATTAACGCGGTTACTGACTCTTTTCCTTGCAGCTACAGAAAAAAAAGGTTTATACGGCTATCAAGTCTGTTGCTCCCAGCTACAAGAAAGTAATACGACTATCTATTCTGTGGCGCACAGCCACGAAATACGAATTTACGCGGTTATCGACTCTTTGGCTTGCAGTTACAGAGAACAGTTCATACGGCTATCAAGGCTGTTGCTCCCAGCTACAAAAACCTAATACGACAATCTATTCTGTGGCGCACAGCCACAAAATACGAATTAACGCTGTTATCGACTCTTTGGCTTGCAGTTACAGAGAACAGTTCATACGGCTATCAAATCTGTTGCTCCCAGCTACAAAAACTTAATACAACTATCTTTTCTGTGGTGCACAACCACAAAGTACGAATTAACGCGGTTATTGACTCATTGGCTTGCAGCTACAGAAAAAAGTTTACACGGCTATCAAGTCTGTTGCTCCCAGCTACAAAAACCTAATACGACTTTATATTCTGTGGCGCACAGCCACAAAAGACAAATTAACGCGGTTATTGACTCTTTGCCTTGCAGCTACAGAAAAAAGTTTATACGGCTATCAAGTCTGTTGCTCCCAGCTACAAAAACCTAATACGACTATCTATTCTGTGGCGCACAGCCACAAAATACGAATTAACGCTGTTATCGACTCTTTGGCTTGCAGTTACAGAGAACAGTTCATACGGCTATCAAATCTGTTGCTCCCAGCTACAAAAACTTAATACAACTATCTTTTCTGTGGTGCACAACCACAAAGTACGAATTAACGCGGTTATTGACTCATTGGCTTGCAGCTACAGAAAAAAGTTTACACGGCTATCAAGTCTGTTGCTCCCAGCTACAAAAACCTAATACGACTTTATATTCTGTGGCGCACAGCCACAAAAGACAAATTAACGCGGTTATTGACTCTTTGCCTTGCAGCTATAGAAAAAAGTTTATACGGCTATCAAGTCTGTTGCTCCCAGCTACAAAAACCTAATACGACTATCTATTCTGTGGCGCACAGCCACGAAATATGAATTCACGCGGTTATCGACTCTTTGGCTTGCAGCTACAGAAAAAAGTTTACACGGCTATCAAGTCTGTTGCTCCCAGCTACAAAAACCTAATACGACTATCTATTCTGTGGCGCACAGCCACGAAATATGAATTAACGCGGTTATCGACTCTTTGCCTTGCAGCTACAGAAAAAAGGTTTATACGGATATCAAGTCTGTTGCTCCCAGCTACAAGAAAGTAATACGACTATCTATTCTGTGGCGCACAGCCACGAAATACGAATTAACGCGGTTATTGACTCTTTGCCTTGCAGCTACAGAAAAAAAAAATCATACGGCTATCAAGTCTGTTGCTCCCAGCTACAAAAACCTAATACGACTCAATATTCTGTGGCGCACAGCCACAAAATACAAATTAACGCGGTTATCGACTCTTTGGCTTGCAGCTACAGAAAAAAGTTTACACGGCTATCAAGTCTGTTGCTCCCAGCTACAAAAACCTTATACGACAATCTATTCTGTGGTGCACAACCTCAAAGTACGAATTAACGCTGTTATCGAATCTTCGGCTTGCAGTTACAGAGAACAGTTCATAAGGCTATCAAATCTGTTGCTCCCAGCTACAAAAACTTAATACAACTATCTTTCCTGTGGTGCACAACCAGAAAGTACGAATTAACGCGGTTATTGACTCTGTGGCTTGCAGCTACAAAAAAAGCTTATACGGCTACCAAGTGTGTTGCTCACAGCTACAAGAACCTAAGACGACTTTATATTCTGTGGCGCACAGCCACAAAAGACAAATTAACGCGGTTATTGACTCTTTGCCTTGCAGCTACAGAAAAAAGTTTATACGGCTATCAAGTCTGTTGCTCCCAGCTACAAAAACCTAATACGACTATCTATTCTGTGGTGCACAACCACAAAGTACGAATTGACGCGGTTATTGACTCTGTGGCTTGCAGCTACAGAAAAAAAGCTTATACGGCTATCAAGTGTGTTGCTCCCAGCTACAAAAACCTAATACGACAATCTATTCTGTGGCGCACAGCCACAAAAGACAAATTAACGCGGTTATTGACTCTTTGGCTTGCAGCTACAGAAAAAAGTTTACACGGCTATCAAGTCTGTTGCTCCCAGCTACAAAAACCTGATACGACAATCTATTCTGTGGCGCACAGCCACAAAATACGAATTAACGCGGTTATTGACTCTTTGCCTTGCAGCTACAGAAAAAAAAATCATACGGCTATCAAGTCTGTTGCTCCCAGCTACAAAAACCTAATACGACTTTATATTCTGTGGCGCACAGCCACAAAAGACAAATTAACGCGGTTATTGACTCTTTGCCTTGCAGCTACAGAAAAAAGTTTATACGGCTATCAAGTCTGTTGCTCCCAGCTACAAAAACCTAATACGACTATCTATTCTGTGGCGCACAGCCACGAAATATGAATTAACGCGGTTATCGACTCTTTGGCTTGCAGCTACAGAAAAAAGTTTACACGGCTATCAAGTCTGTTGCTCCCAGCTACAAAAACCTAATACGACTATCTATTCTGTGGCGCACAGCCACGAAATATGAATTAACGCGGTTATCGACTCTTTGCCTTGCAGCTACAGAAAAAAGGTTTATACGGATATCAAGTCTGTTGCTCCCAGCTACAAGAAAATAATACGACTATCTATTCTGTGGCGCACAGCCACGAAATACGAATTAACGCGGTTATTGACTCTTTGCCTTGTAGCTACAGAAAAAAAAATCATACGGCTATCAAGTCTGTTGCTCCCAGCTACAAAAACCTAATACGACTTTATATTCTGTGGCGCACAGCCACAAAAGACAAATTAACGCGGTTATCGACTCTTTGGCTTGCAGCTACAGAAAAAAGTTTACACGGCTATCAAGTCTGTTGCTCCCAGCTACAAAAACCTTATACGACAATCTATTCTGTGGTGCACAACCACAAAGTACGAAATAACGCTGTTATCGAATCGTTGGCTTGCAGTTACAGAGAACAGTTCATAAGGCTATCAAATCTGTTGCTCCCAGCTACAAAAACTTAATACAACTATCTTTCCTGTGGTGCACAACCAGAAAGTACGAATTAACGCGGTTATTGACTCTGTGGCTTGCAGCTACAAAAAAAGCTTATACGGCTACCAAGTGTGTTGCTCACAGCTACAAGAACCTAAGACGACTTTATATTCTGTGGCGCACAGCCACAAAAGACAAATTAACGCGGTTATTGACTCTTTGCCTTGCAGCTACAGAAAAAAGTTTATACGGCTATCAAGTCTGTTGCTCCCAGCTACAAAAACCTAATACGACTATCTATTCTGTGGTGCACAACCACAAAGTACGAATTGACGCGGTTATTGACTCTGTGGCTTGCAGCTACAGAAAAAAAGCTTATACGGCTATCAAGTGTGTTGCTCCCAGCTACAAAAACCTAATACGACAATCTATTCTGTGGCGCACAGCCACAAAAGACAAATTAACGCGGTTATTGACTCTTTGGCTTGCAGCTACAGAAAAAAGTTTACACGGCTATCAAGTCTGTTGCTCCCAGCTACAAAAACCTGATACGACAATCTATTCTGTGGCGCACAGCCACAAAATACGAATTAACGCGGTTATTGACTCTTTGCCTTGCAGCTACAGAAAAAAAAATCATACGGCTATCAAGTCTGTTGCTCCCAGCTACAAAAACCTAATACGACTTTATATTCTGTGGCGCACAGCCACAAAAGACAAATTAACGCGGTTATTGACTCTTTGCCTTGCAGCTACAGAAAAAAGTTTATACGGCTATCAAGTCTGTTGCTCCCAGCTACAAAAACCTAATACGACTATCTATTCTGTGGCGCACAGCCACGAAATATGAATTAACGCGGTTATCGACTCTTTGGCTTGCAGCTACAGAAAAAAGTTTACACGGCTATCAAGTCTGTTGCTCCCAGCTACAAAAACCTAATACGACTATCTATTCTGTGGCGCACAGCCACGAAATATGAATTAACGCGGTTATCGACTCTTTGCCTTGCAGCTACAGAAAAAAGGTTTATACGGATATCAAGTCTGTTGCTCCCAGCTACAAGAAAATAATACGACTATCTATTCTGTGGCGCACAGCCACGAAATACGAATTAACGCGGTTATTGACTCTTTGCCTTGTAGCTACAGAAAAAAAAATCATACGGCTATCAAGTCTGTTGCTCCCAGCTACAAAAACCTAATACGACTTTATATTCTGTGGCGCACAGCCACAAAAGACAAATTAACGCGGTTATCGACTCTTTGGCTTGCAGCTACAGAAAAAAGTTTACACGGCTATCAAGTCTGTTGCTCCCAGCTACAAAAACCTTATACGACAATCTATTCTGTGGTGCACAACCACAAAGTACGAAATAACGCTGTTATCGAATCGTTGGCTTGCAGTTACAGAGAACAGTTCATAAGGCTATCAAATCTGTTGCTCCCAGCTACAAAAACTTAATACAACTATCTTTCCTGTGGTGCACAACCAGAAAGTACGAATTAACGCGGTTATTGACTCTGTGGCTTGCAGCTACAAAAAAAGCTTATACGGCTACCAAGTGTGTTGCTCACAGCTACAAGAACCTAAGACGACTTTATATTCTGTGGCGCACAGCCACAAAAGACAAATTAACGCGGTTATTGACTCTTTGCCTTGCAGCTACAGAAAAAAGTTTATACGGCTATCAAGTATGTTGCTCCCAGCTACAAAAACCTAACACGACTATCTATTCTGTGGTGCACAACCACAAAGTACGAATTGACGCGGTTATTGACTCTGTGGCTTGCAGCTACAGAAAAAAGCTTATACGGCTATCAAGTGTGTTGCTCCCAGCTACAAAAACCTAATACGACAATCTATTCTGTGGCGCACAGCCACAAAAGACAAATTAACGCGGTTATTGACTCTTTGGCTTGCAGCTACAGAAAAAAGTTTACACGGCTATCAAGTCTGTTGCTCCCAGCTACAAAAACCTGATACGACAATCTATTCTGTGGCGCACAGCCACAAAATACGAATTAACGCGGTTATTGACTCTTTGCCTTGCAGCTACAGAAAAAAAATCATACGGCTATCAAGTCTGTTGCTCCCAGCTACAAAAACCTAATACGACTGAATATTCTGTGGCGCACAGCCACAAAAGACGAATTAACGCGGTTATTGACTCTTTTCCTTGCAGCTACAGAAAAAAAAGGTTTATACGGCTATCAAGTCTGTTGCTCCCAGCTACAAAAACCTTATACGACAATCTATTCTGTGGTGCACAACCACAAAGTACGAATTAACGCTGTTATCGAATCTTTGGCTTGTAGTTACAGAGAACAGTTCACACGGCTATCAAATCTGTTGCTCCCAGCTACAAAAACTTAATACAACTATCTTTCCTGTGGTGCACAACCAGAAAGTACGAATTAACGCGGTTATTGACTCTGTGGCTTGCAGCTACAAAAAAAGCTTATACGGCTACCAAGTGTGTTGCTCACAGCTACAAGAACCTAAGACGACTATATATTCTGTGGCGCACAGCCACAAAAAACAAATTAACGCGGTTATTGACTCTTTGCCTTGCAGCTACAGAGAACAGTTCATACGGCTATCAAATCTATTGCTCCCAGCTACAAAAACCTAATACGACAATCTATTATGTGGCGCACAGCCAAAAAATACGAATTAACGCGGTTATTGACTCTTTGCCTTGCAGCTACAGAAAAAAAATCATACGGCTATCAAGTCTGTTGCTCCCAGCTACAAAAACCTAATACGACTTTATATTCTGTGGCACACAGCCACAAAAGACAAATTAACGCGGTTATTGACTCTTTGCCTTGCAGCTACAGAAAAAAAAATCATACGGCTATCAAGTCTGTTGCTCCCAGCTACAAAAACCTAATACGACTTTATATTCTGTGGCGCACAGCCACAAAAGACAAATTAACGCGGTTATCGACTCTTTGGCTTGCAGCTACAGAAAAAAGTTTACACGGCTATCAAGTCTGTTGCTCCCAGCTACAAAAACCTAATACGACAATCTATTCTGTGGCGCACAGCCACAAAATACGAATTAACGCGGTTATTGACTCTTTGCCTTGCAGCTACAGAAAAAAGTTTACACGGCTATCAAGTCTGTTGCTCCCAGCTACAAAAACCTAATACGACTTTATATTCTCTGGCACACAGCCACAAAAGACAAATTAACGCGGTTATTGACTCTTTGCCTTGCAGCTACAAAAAAAAGTTTATACGGCTATCAAGTCTGTTGCTCCCAGCTACAAAAACCTAAGACGACTTTATATTCTGTGGCACACAGCCACAAAAGACAAATTAACGCGGTTATTGACTTTTTGCCTTGCAGCTACAGAAAAAAGTTTATACGGCTATCAAGTCTGTTGCTCCCAGCTACAAAAACCTAATACGACTATCTATTCTGTGGTGCACAACCACAAAGTACGAATTGACGCGGTTATCGACTCTTTGGCTTGCAGCTACAGAAAAAAGCTTATACGGCTATCAAGTGTGTTGCTCCCAGCTACAAAAACCTAATACGACAATCTATTCTGTGGCGCACAGCCACAAAAGACAAATTAACGCGGTTATTGACTCTTTGGCTTGCAGCTACAGAAAAAAGTTTACACGGCTATCAAGTCTGTTGCTCCCAGCTACAAAAAGCTGATACGACAATCTATTCTGTGGCGCACAGCCACAAAATACGAATTAACGCGGTTATTGACTCTTTGCCTTGCAGCTACAGAAAAAAAAATCATACGGCTATCAAGTCTGTTGCTCCCAGCTACAAAAACCTAATACGACTGAATATTCTGTGGCGCACAGCCACAAAAGACGAATTAACGCGGTTATTGACTCTTTTCCTTGCAGCTACAGAAAAAAAGGTTTATACGGCTATCAAGTCTGTTGCTCCCAGCTACAAAAACCTTATACGACAATCTATTCTGTGGTGCAGAACCACAAAGTACGAATTAACGCTGTTATCGAATCTTTGGCTTGCAGTTACAGAGAACAGTTCACACGGCTATCAAATCTGTTGCTCCCAGCTACAAAAACTTAATACGACTTTATATTCTGTGGCACACAGCCACAAAAGACAAATTAACGCGGTTATTGACTCTTTGCCTTGCAGCTACAGAAAAAAGTTTATACGGCTATCAAGTCTGTTGCTCCCAGCTACAAAAACCTAATACGACTTTATATTCTGTGGCACACAGCCACAAAAGACAAATTAACGCGGTTATTGACTCTTTGCCTTGCAGCTACAGAAAAAAGTTTATACGGCTATCAAGTCTATTGCTCCCAGCTACAAAAACCTAATACGACTATCTATTCTGTGGCGCACAGCCACGAAATATGAATTAACGCGGTTATCGACTCTTTGGCTTGCAGCTACAGAAAAAAGTTTACACGGCTATCAAGTCTGTTGCTCCCAGCTACAAAAACCTAATACGACAATCTATTCTGTGGCGCACAGCCACAAAATACGAATTAACGCGGTTATTGACTCTTTGCCTTGCAGCTACAGAAAAAAAAAATCATACGGCTATCAAGTCTGTTGCTCCCAGCTACAAAAACCTAATACGACTGAATATTCTGTGGCGCACAGCCACAAAAGACGAATTAACGCGGTTATTGACTCTTTTCCTTGCAGCTACAGAAAAAAAGGTTTATACGGCTATCAAGTATGTTGCTCCCAGCTACAAGAAAGTAATACGACTATCTATTCTGTGGCGCACAGCCACGAAATACGAATTTACGCGGTTATCGACTCTTTGGCTTGCAGTCACAGAGAACAGTCCATACGGCTATCAAGGCTGTTGCTCCCAGCTACAAAAACCTAATACGACAATATATTCTGTGGCGCACAGCCACAAAAGACAAATTAACGCGATTATTGACTCTTTGGCTTGCAGCTACAGAAAAAAGTTTACACGGCTATCAAGTCTGTTGCTCCCAGCTACAAAAACCTGATACGACAATCTATTCTGTGGCGCACAGCCACAAAATACGAATTAACGCGGTTATTGACTCTTTGCCTTGCAGCTACAGAAAAAAAAATCATACGGCTATCAAGTCTGTTGCTCCCAGCTACAAAAACCTAATACGACTTTATATTCTGTGGCACACAGCCACAAAAGACAAATTAACGCGGTTATTGACTCTTTGCCTTGCAGCTACAGAAAAAAGTTTATACGGCTATCAAGTCTGTTGCTCCCAGCTACAAAAACCTAATACGACTTTATATTCTGTGGCACACAACCAGAAAGTACGAATTAACGCGGTTATTGACTCTGTGGCTTGCAGCTACAAAAAAAAGCTTATACGGCTACCAAGTGTGTTGCTCACAGCTACAAGTACCTAAGACGACTATATATTCTGTGGCGCACAGCCACAAAAAACAAATTAACGCGGTTATTGACTCTTTGCCTTGCAGCTACAGAGAACAGTTCATACGACTATCAAATCTATTGTTCCCAGCTACAAAAACCTAATACGACTTTATATTCTGTGGCACACAGCCACAAAAGACAAATTAACGCGGTTATTGACTCTTTGCCTTGCAGCTACAGAAAAAAGTTTATACGGCTATCAAGTCTGTTGCTCCCAGCTACAAAAACCTAATACGACTATCTATTCTGTGGCACACAGCCACAAAAGACAAATTAACGCGGTTATTGACTCTTTGCCTTGCAGCTACAGAAAAAAGTTTATACGGCTATCAAGTCTGTTGCTCCCAGCTACAAAAACCTAATACGACTATCTATTCTGTGGCGCACAGCCACGAAATATGAATTAACGCGGTTATCGACTCTTTGGCTTGCAGCTACAGAAAAAAGTTTACACGGCTATCAAGTCTGTTGCTCCCAGCTACAAAAACCTAATACGACAATCTATTCTGTGGCGCACAGCCACAAAATACGAATTAACGCGGTTATTGACTCTTTGCCTTGCAGCTACAGAAAAAAGTTTACACGGCTATCAAGTCTGTTGCTCCCAGCTACAAAAACCTAATACGACTTTATATTCTGTGGCACACAGCCACAAAAGACAAATTAACGCGGTTATTGACTCTTTGCCTTGCAGCTACAGAAAAAAGGTTTATACGGCTATCAAGTATGTTGCTCCCAGCTACAAGAAAGTAATACGACTATCTATTCTGTGGCGCACAGCCACGAAATACGAATTTACGCGGTTATCGACTCTTTGGCTTGCAGTCACAGAGAACAGTCCATACGGCTATCAAGGCTGTTGCTCCCAGCTACAAAAACCTAATACGACAATATATTCTGTGGCGCACAGCCACAAAAGACAAATTAACACGGTTATTGACTCTTTGGCTTGCAGCTACAGAAAAAAGTTTACACGGCTATCAAGTCTGTTGCTCCCAGCTACAAAAACCTGATACGACAATCTATTCTGTGGCGCACAGCCACAAAATACGAATTAACGCGGTTATTGACTCTTTTCCTTGCAGCTACAGAAACAAAGGTTTATACGGCTATCAAGTATGTTGCTCCCAGCTACAAGAAAGTAATACGACTATCTATTCTGTGGCGCACAGCCACGAAATACGAATTTACGCGGTTATCGACTCTTTGGCTTGCAGTCACAGAGAACAGTCCATACGGCTATCAAGGCTGTTGCTCCCAGCTACAAAAACCTAATACGACAATATATTCTGTGGCGCACAGCCACAAAAGACAAATTAACAACGCGGTTATTGACTCTTTGGCTTGCAGCTACAGAAAAAAGTTTACACGGCTATCAAGTCTGTTGCTCCCAGCTACAAAAACCTGATACGACAATCTATTCTGTGGCGCACAGCCACAAAATACGAATTAACGCGGTTATTGACTCTTTGCCTTGCAGCTACAGAAAAAAAAATCATACGGCTATCAAGTCTGTTGCTCCCAGCTACAAAAACCTAATACGACTTTATATTCTGTGGCGCACAGCCACAAAAGACAAATTAACGCGGTTATTGACTCTTTGCCTTGCAGCTACAGAAAAAAGTTTATACGGCTATCAAGTCTGTTGCTCCCAGCTACAAAAACCTAATACGACTATCTATTATGTGGCGCACAGCCACGAAATATGAATTAACGCGGTTATCGACTCTTTGGCTTGCAGCTACAGAAAAAAGTTTACACGGCTATCAAGTCTGTTGCTCCCAGCTACAAAAACCTAATACGACTATCTATTCTGTGGCGCACAGCCACGAAATATGAATTAACGCGGTTATCGACTCTTTGCCTTGCAGCTACAGAAAAAAGGTTTATACGGATATCAAGTCTGTTGCTCCCAGCTACAAGAAAGTAATACGACTATCTATTCTGTGGCGCACAGCCACGAAATACGAATTAACGCGGTTATTGACTCTTTGCCTTGCAGCTACAGAAAAAAAAAATCATACGGCTATCAAGTCTGTTGCTCCCAGCTACAAAAACCTAATACGACTATCTATTCTGTGGCGCACAGCCACGAAATATGAATTAACGCGGTTATCGACTCTTTGGCTTGCAGCTACAGAAAAAAAGTTTACACGGCTATCAAGTCTGTTGCTCCCAGCTACAAAAACCTAAACGACAATCTATTCTGTGGCGCACAGCCACAAAATACGAATTAACGCGGTTATTGACTCTTTGCCTTGCAGCTACAGAAAAAAAAATCATACGGCTATCAAGTCTGTTGCTCCCAGCTACAAAAACCTAATACGGCTGAATATTCTGTGGCGCACAGCCACAAAAGACGAATTAACGCGGTTACTGACTCTTTTCCTTGCAGCTACAGAAAAACAAGGTTTATACGGCTATCAAGTCTGTTGCTCCCAGCTACAAGAAAGTAATACGACTATCTATTCTGTGGCGCACAGCCACGAAATACGAATTTACGCGGTTATCGACTCTTTGGCTTGCAGTTACAGAGAACAGTTCATACGGCTATCAAGGCTGTTGATCCCAGCTACAAAAACCTAATACGACAATCTATTCTGTGGCGCACAGCCACAAAATACGAATTAACGCTGTTATCGACTCTTTGGCTTGCAGTTACAGAGAACAGTTCATACGGCTATCAAATCTGTTGCTCCCAGCTACAAAAACTTAATACAACTATCTTTTCTGTGGTGCACAACCACAAAGTACGAATTAACGCGGTTATTGACTCATTGGCTTGCAGCTACAGAAAAAAGTTTACACGGCTATCAAGTCTGTTGCTCCCAGCTACAAAAACCTAATACGACTTTATATTCTGTGGCGCACAGCCACAAAAGACAAATTAACGCGGTTATTGACTCTTTGCCTTGCAGCTACAGAAAAAAAATCATACGGCTATCAAGTCTGTTGCTCCCAGCTACAAAAACCTAATACGGCTGAATATTCTGTGGCGCACAGCCACAAAAGACGAATTAACGCGGTTACTGACTCTTTTCCTTGCAGGTACAGAAAAACAAGGTTTATACGGCTATCAAGTCTGTTGCTCCCAGCTACAAGAAAGTAATACGACTATCTATTCTGTGGCGCACAGCCACGAAATACGAATTTACGCGGTTATCGACTCTTTGGCTTGCAGTTACAGAGAACAGTTCATACGGCTATCAAGGCTGTTGCTCCCAGCTACAAAAACCTAATACGACAATCTATTCTGTGGCGCACAGCCACAAAATACGAATTAACGCTGTTATCGACTCTTTGGCTTGCAGTTACAGAGAACAGTTCATACGGCTATCAAATCTGTTGCTCCCAGCTACAAAAACTTAATACAACTATCTTTTCTGTGGTGCACAACCACAAAGTACGAATTAACGCGGTTATTGACTCATTGGCTTGCAGCTACAGAAAAAAGTTTACACGGCTATCAAGTCTGTTGCTCCCAGCTACAAAAACCTAATACGACTTTATATTCTGTGGCGCACAGCCACAAAAGACAAATTAACGCGGTTATTGACTCTTTGCCTTGCAGCTACAGAAAAAAGTTTATACGGCTATCAAGTCTGTTGCTCCCAGCTACAAAAACCTAATACGACTATCTATTCTGTGGCGCACAGCCACAAAATACGAATTAACGCTGTTATCGACTCTTTGGCTTGCAGTTACAGAGAACAGTTCATACGGCTATCAAATCTGTTGCTCCCAGCTACAAAAACTTAATACAACTATCTTTTCTGTGGTGCACAACCACAAAGTACGAATTAACGCGGTTATTGACTCATTGGCTTGCAGCTACAGAAAAAAGTTTACACGGCTATCAAGTCTGTTGCTCCCAGCTACAAAAACCTAATACGACTTTATATTCTGTGGCGCACAGCCACAAAAGACAAATTAAACGCGGTTATTGACTCTTTGCCTTGCAGCTACAGAAAAAAGTTTATACGGCTATCAAGTCTGTTGCTCCCAGCTACAAAAACCTAATACGACTATCTATTCTGTGGCGCACAGCCACGAAATATGAATTAACGCGGTTATCGACTCTTTGGCTTGCAGCTACAGAAAAAAGTTTACACGGCTATCAAGTCTGTTGCTCCCAGCTACAAAAACCTAATACGACTATCTATTCTGTGGCGCACAGCCACGAAATATGAATTAACGCGGTTATCGACTCTTTGCCTTGCAGCTACAGAAAAAGGTTTATACGGATATCAAGTCTGTTGCTCCCAGCTACAAGAAAGTAATACGACTATCTATTCTGTGGCGCACAGCCACGAAATACGAATTAACGCGGTTATTGACTCTTTGCCTTGCAGCTACAGAAAAAAAAATCATACGGCTATCAAGTCTGTTGCTCCCAGCTACAAAAACCTAATACGACTTTATATTCTGTGGCGCACAGCCACAAAAGACAAATTAACGCGGTTATCGACTCTTTGGCTGGCAGCTACAGAAAAAAGTTTACACGGCTATCAAGTCTGTTGCTCCCAGCTACAAAAACCTTATACGACAATCTATTCTGTGGTGCACAACCACAAAGTACGAATTAACGCTGTTATCGAATCTTTGGCTTACAGTTACAGAGAACAGTTCATAAGGCTATCAAATCTGTTGCTCCCAGCTACAAAAACTTAATACAACTATCTTTTCTGTGGTGCACAACCACAAAGTACGAATTAACGCGGTTATTGACTCTGTGGCTTGCAGCTACAAAAAAAGCTTATACGGCTACCAAGTGTGTTGCTCACAGCTACAAGAACCTAAGACGACTTTATATTCTGTGGCGCACAGCCACAAAAGACAAATTAACGCGGTTATTGACTCTTTGCCTTGCAGCTACAGAAAAAAGTTTATACGGATATCAAGTCTGTTGCTCCCAGCTACAAAAACCTAATACGACTATCTATTCTGTGGCGCACAGCCACAAAATACGAATTAACGCTGTTATCGACTATTTGGCTTGCAGTTACAGAGAACAGTTCATACGGCTATCAAATCTGTTGCTCCCAGCTACAAAAACTTAATACAACTATCTTTTCTGTGGTGCACAACCACAAAGTACGAATTAACGCGGTTATTGACTCATTGGCTTGCAGCTACAGAAAAAAGTTTACACGGCTATCAAGTCTGTTGCTCCCAGCTACAAAAACCTAATACGACTTTATATTCTGTGGCGCACAGCCACAAAAGACAAATTAAACGCGGTTATTGACTCTTTGCCTTGCAGCTACAGAAAAAAGTTTATACGGCTATCAAGTCTGTTGCTCCCAGCTACAAAAACCTAATACGACTATCTATTCTGTGGCGCACAGCCACGAAATATGAATTAACGCGGTTATCGACTCTTTGGCTTGCAGCTACAGAAAAAAGTTTACACGGCTATCAAGTCTGTTGCTCCCAGCTACAAAAACCTAATACGACTATCTATTCTGTGGCGCACAGCCACGAAATATGAATTAACGCGGTTATCGACTCTTTGCCTTGCAGCTACAGAAAAAAGGTTTATACGGATATCAAGTCTGTTGCTCCCAGCTACAAGAAAGTAATACGACTATCTATTCTGTGGCGCACAGCCACGAAATACGAATTAACGCGGTTATTGACTCTTTGCCTTGCAGCTACAGAAAAAAAAATCATACGGCTATCAAGTCTGTTGCTCCCAGCTACAAAAACCTAATACGACTTTATATTCTGTGGCGCACAGCCACAAAAGACAAATTAACGCGGTTATCGACTCTTTGGCTTGCAGCTACAGAAAAAAGTTTACACGGCTATCAAGTCTGTTGCTCCCAGCTACAAAAACCTTATACGACAATCTATTCTGTGGTGCACAACCACAAAGTACGAATTAACGCTGTTATCGAATCTTTGGCTTACAGTTACAGAGAACAGTTCATAAGGCTATCAAATCTGTTGCTCCCAGCTACAAAAACTTAATACAACTATCTTTTCTGTGGTGCACAACCACAAAGTACGAATTAACGCGGTTATTGACTCTGTGGCTTGCAGCTACAAAAAAAGCTTATACGGCTACCAAGTGTGTTGCTCACAGCTACAAGAACCTAAGACGACTTTATATTCTGTGGCGCACAGCCACAAAAGACAAATTAACGCGGTTATCGACTCTTTGGCTTGCAGCTACAGAGAACAGTTCATACGGCTATCAAATCTATTGCTCCCAGCTACAAAAACCTAATACGACAATCTATTATGTGGCGCACAGCCAAAAAATACGAATTAACGCGGTTATTGACTCTTTGCCTTGCAGCTACAGAAAAAAAATCATACGGCTATCAAGTCTGTTGCTCCCAGCTACAAAAACCTAATACGACTGAATATTCTGTGGCGCACAGCCACAAAAGACGAATTAACGCGGTTATTGACTCTTTTCCTTGCAGCTACAGAAAAAAAGGTTTATACGGCTATCAAGTCTGTTGCTCCCAGCTACAAAAACCTTATACGACAATCTATTCTGTGGTGCACAACCACAAAGTACGAATTAACGCTGTTATCGAATCTTTGGCTTGCAGTTACAGAGAACAGTTCACACGGCTATCAAATCTGTTGCTCCCAGCTACAAAAACTTAATACGACAATCTATTCTGTGGCGCACAGCCACAAAATACGAATTAACGCGGTTATTGACTCTTTGCCTTGCAGCTACAGAAAAAAGTGTATACGGCTATCAAGTATGTTGCTCCCAGCTACAAAAACCTAATACGACTATCTATTCTGTGGTGCACAACCACAAAGTACGAATTGACGCGGTTATTGACTCTGTGGCTTGCAGCTACAGAAAAAAGCTTATACGGCTATCAAGTGTGTTGCTCCCAGCTACAAAAACCTAATACGACAATCTATTCTGTGGCGCACAGCCACAAAAGACAAATTAACGCGGTTATTGACTCTTTGGCTTGCAGCTACAGAAAAAAGTTTACACGGCTATCAAGTCTGTTGCTCCCAGCTACAAAAACCTGATACGACAATCTATTCTGTGTCGCACAGCCACAAAATACGAATTAACGCGGTTATTGACTCTTTGCCTTGCAGCTACAGAAAAAAAATCATACGGCTATCAAGTCTGTTGCTCCCAGCTACAAAAACCTAATACGACTGAATATTCTGTGGCGCACAGCCACAAAAGACGAATTAACGCGGTTATTGACTCTTTTCCTTGCAGCTACAGAAAAAAAGGTTTATACGGCTATCAAGTCTGTTGCTCCCAGCTACAAAAACCTTATACGACAATCTATTCTGTGGTGCACAACCACAAAGTACGAATTAACGCTGTTATCGAATCTTTGGCTTGCAGTTACAGAGAACAGTTCACACGGCTATCAAATCTGTTGCTCCCAGCTACAAAAACCTAATACGACAATCTATTATGTGGCGCACAGCCAAAAAATACGAATTAACGCGGTTATTGACTCTTTGCCTTGCAGCTACAGAAAAAAAAATCATACGGCTATCGAGTCTGTTGCTCCCAGCTACAAAAACCTAATACGACTTTATATTCTGTGGCACACAGCCACAAAAGACAAATTAACGCGGTTATTGACTCTTTGCCTTGCAGCTACAGAAAAAAGTTTATACGGCTATCAAGTCTGTTGCTCCCAGCTACAAGAAAGTAATACGACTATCTATTCTGTGGCGCACAGCCACGAAATACGAATTAACGCGGTTATTGACTCTTTGCCTTGCAGCTACAGAAAAAAAAATCATACGGCTATCAAGTCTGTTGCTCCCAGCTACAAAAACCTAATACGACTTTATATTCTGTGGCGCACAGCCACAAAAGACAAATTAACGCGGTTATCGACTCTTTGGCTGGCAGCTACAGAAAAAAGTTTACACGGCTATCAAGTCTGTTGCTCCCAGCTACAAAAACCTTATACGACAATCTATTCTGTGGTGCACAACCACAAAGTACGAATTAACGCTGTTATCGAATCTTTGGCTTACAGTTACAGAGAACAGTTCATAAGGCTATCAAATCTGTTGCTCCCAGCTACAAAAACTTAATACAACTATCTTTTCTGTGGTGCACAACCACAAAGTACGAATTAACGCGGTTATTGACTCTGTGGCTTGCAGCTACAAAAAAAGCTTATACGGCTACCAAGTGTGTTGCTCACAGCTACAAGAACCTAAGACGACTTTATATTCTGTGGCGCACAGCCACAAAAGACAAATTAACGCGGTTATTGACTCTTTGCCTTGCAGCTACAGAAAAAAGTTTATACGGCTATCAAGTCTGTTGCTCCCAGCTACAAAAACCTAATACGACTATCTATTCTGTGGCGCACAGCCACAAAATACGAATTAACGCTGTTATCGACTATTTGGCTTGCAGTTACAGAGAACAGTTCATACGGCTATCAAATCTGTTGCTCCCAGCTACAAAAACTTAATACAACTATCTTTTCTGTGGTGCACAACCACAAAGTACGAATTAACGCGGTTATTGACTCATTGGCTTGCAGCTACAGAAAAAAGTTTACACGGCTATCAAGTCTGTTGCTCCCAGCTACAAAAACCTAATACGACTTTATATTCTGTGGCGCACAGCCACAAAAGACAAATTAAACGCGGTTATTGACTCTTTGCCTTGCAGCTACAGAAAAAAAGTTTATACGGCTATCAAGTCTGTTGCTCCCAGCTACAAAAACCTAATACGACTATCTATTCTGTGGCGCACAGCCACGAAATATGAATTAACGCGGTTATCGACTCTTTGGCTTGCAGCTACAGAAAAAAGTTTACACGGCTATCAAGTCTGTTGCTCCCAGCTACAAAAACCTAATACGACTATCTATTCTGTGGCGCACAGCCACGAAATATGAATTAACGCGGTTATCGACTCTTTGCCTTGCAGCTACAGAAAAAAGGTTTATACGGATATCAAGTCTGTTGCTCCCAGCTACAAGAAAGTAATACGACTATCTATTCTGTGGCGCACAGCCACGAAATACGAATTAACGCGGTTATTGACTCTTTGCCTTGCAGCTACAGAAAAAAAAATCATACGGCTATCAAGTCTGTTGCTCCCAGCTACAAAAACCTAATACGACTTTATATTCTGTGGCGCACAGCCACAAAAGACAAATTAACGCGGTTATCGACTCTTTGGCTTGCAGCTACAGAAAAAAGTTTACACGGCTATCAAGTCTGTTGCTCCCAGCTACAAAAACCTTATACGACAATCTATTCTGTGGTGCACAACCACAAAGTACGAATTAACGCTGTTATCGAATCTTTGGCTTACAGTTACAGAGAACAGTTCATAAGGCTATCAAATCTGTTGCTCCCAGCTACAAAAACTTAATACAACTATCTTTTCTGTGGTGCACAACCACAAAGTACGAATTAACGCGGTTATTGACTCTGTGGCTTGCAGCTACAAAAAAAGCTTATACGGCTACCAAGTGTGTTGCTCACAGCTACAAGAACCTAAGACGACTTTATATTCTGTGGCGCACAGCCACAAAAGACAAATTAACGCGGTTATCGACTCTTTGGCTTGCAGCTACAGAGAACAGTTCATACGGCTATCAAATCTATTGCTCCCAGCTACAAAAACCTAATACGACAATCTATTATGTGGCGCACAGCCAAAAAATACGAATTAACGCGGTTATTGACTCTTTGCCTTGCAGCTACAGAAAAAAAATCATACGGCTATCAAGTCTGTTGCTCCCAGCTACAAAAACCTAATACGACTGAATATTCTGTGGCGCACAGCCACAAAAGACGAATTAACGCGGTTATTGACTCTTTTCCTTGCAGCTACAGAAAAAAAGGTTTATACGGCTATCAAGTCTGTTGCTCCAGCTACAAAAACCCTATACGACAATCTATTCTGTGGTGCACAACCACAAAGTACGAATTAACGCTGTTATCGAATCTTTGGCTTGCAGTTACAGAGAACAGTTCACACGGCTATCAAATCTGTTGCTCCCAGCTACAAAAACTTAATACGACAATCTATTCTGTGGCGCACAGCCACAAAATACGAATTAACGCGGTTATTGACTCTTTGCCTTGCAGCTACAGAAAAAAGTTTATACGGCTATCAAGTATGTTGCTCCCAGCTACAAAAACCTAATACGACTATCTATTCTGTGGTGCACAACCACAAAGTACGAATTGACGCGGTTATTGACTCTGTGGCTTGCAGCTACAGAAAAAAGCTTATACGGCTATCAAGTGTGTTGCTCCCAGCTACAAAAACCTAATACGACAATCTATTCTGTGGCGCACAGCCACAAAAGACAAATTAACGCGGTTATGACTCTTTGGCTTGCAGCTACAGAAAAAAGTTTACACGGCTATCAAGTCTGTTGCTCCCAGCTACAAAAACCTGATACGACAATCTATTCTGTGTCGCACAGCCACAAAATACGAATTAACGCGGTTATTGACTCTTTGCCTTGCAGCTACAGAAAAAAAATCATACGGCTATCAAGTCTGTTGCTCCAGCTACAAAAACCTAATACGACTGAATATTCTGTGGCGCACAGCCACAAAAGACGAATTAACGCGGTTATTGACTCTTTTCCTTGCAGCTACAGAAAAAAAGGTTTATACGGCTATCAAGTCTGTTGCTCCCAGCTACAAAAACCTTATACGACAATCTATTCTGTGGTGCACAACCACAAAGTACGAATTAACGCTGTTATCGAATCTTTGGCTTGCAGTTACAGAGAACAGTTCACACGGCTATCAAATCTGTTGCTCCCAGCTACAAAAACCTAATACGACAATCTATTATGTGGCGCACAGCCAAAAAATACGAATTAACGCGGTTATTGACTCTTTGCCTTGCAGCTACAGAAAAAAAAAATCATACGGCTATCGAGTCTGTTGCTCCCAGCTACAAAAACCTAATACGACTTTATATTCTGTGGCACACAGCACAAAAGACAAATTAACGCGGTTATTGACTCTTTGCCTTGCAGCTACAGAAAAAAGTTTATACGGCTATCAAGTCTGTTGCTCCAGCTACAAAAACCTAATACGACTATCTATTCTGTGGCGCACAGCCACGAAATATGAATTAACGCGGTTATCGACTCTTTGGCTTGCAGCTACAGAAAAAAGTTTACACGGCTATCAAGTCTGTTGCTCCCAGCTACAAAAACCTAATACGACAATCTATTCTGTGGCGCACAGCCACAAAATACGAATTAACGCGGTTATTGACTCTTTGCCTTGCAGCTACAGAAAAAAAAATCATACGGCTATCAAGTCTGTTGCTCCCAGCTACAAAAACCTAATACGACTGAATATTCTGTGGCGCACAGCCACAAAAGACGAATTAACGCGGTTATTGACTCTTTCCCTTGCAGCTACAGAAAAAAGGTTTATACGGCTATCAAGTATGTTGCTCCCAGCTACAAGAAAGTAATTCGACTATCTATTCTGTGGCGCACAGCCACGAAATACGAATTTACGCGGTTATCGACTCTTTGGCTTGCAGTCACAGAGAACAGTCCATACGGCTATCAAGGCTGTTGCTCCCAGCTACAAAAACCTAATACGACAATATATTCTGTGGCGCACAGCCACAAAATACGAATTAACGCTGTTATCGACTCTTTGGCTTGCAGTTACAGAGAACAGTTCATACGGCTATCAAATCTGTTGCTCCCAGCTACAAAAACTTAATACAACTATCTTTTCTGTGGTGCACAACCACAAAGTACGAATTAACGCGGTTATTGACTCATTGGCTTGCAGCTACAGAAAAAAAGCTTATACGGCTACCAAGTGTGTTGCTCACAGCTACAAGAACCTAAGACGACTATATATTCTGTGGCGCACAGCCACAAAAGACAAATTAACGCGGTTATTAACTATTTGCCTTGCAGCTACTGAGAACAGTTCATACGGCTATCAAATCTGTTGCTCCCAGCTACAAAAACCTAATACGACAATCTATTCTGTGGCGCACAGCCACAAAATACGAATCAATGCGGTTATTGACTCTTTGCCTTGCAGCTACAGAAAAAAATCATACGGCTATCAAGTCTGTTGCTCCCAGCTACAAAAACCTAATACGACTTTATATTCTGTGGCGCACAGACACAAAAGACAAATTAACGCGGTTATTGACTCTTTGCCTTGCAGCTACAGAAAAAAGTTTATACGGCTATCAAGTGTGTTGCTCACAGCTACAAGAACCTAATACGACTGAATATTCTGTGGCGCACAGCCACAAAATACGAATTAACGCGGTTATTGACTCTTTTCCTTGCAGCTACAGAAAAAAAAGGTTTATACGGCTATCAAGTCTGTTGCTCCCAGCTACAAAAACCTTATACGACAATCTATTCTGTGGTGCACAACCACAAAGAACGAATTAACGCTGTTATCGAATCTTTGGCTTGCAGTTACAGAGAACAGTTCATACGGCTATCAAATCTGTTGCTCCCAGCTAGCTACAAAAACTTCATACAACTATCTTTCCTGTGGTGCACAACCAGAAAGTACGAATTAACGCGGTTATTGACTCTGTGGCTTGCAGCTACAAAAAAAAGCTTATACGGCTACCAAGTGTGTTGCTCACAGCTACAAGAACCTAAGACGACTATATATTCTGTGGCGCACAACCACAAAAAAACAAATTAACGCGGTTATTGACTCTTTGCCTTGCAGCTACAGAGAACAGTTCATACGGCTATCAAATCTATTGCTCCCAGCTACAAAAACCTAATACGACAATCTATTATGTGGCGCACAGCCAAAAAATACGAATTAACGCGGTTATTGACTATTTGCCTTGCAGCTACAGAAAAAAAATCATACGGCTATCAAGTCTGTTGCTCCCAGCTACAAAAACCTAATACGACTTTATATTCTGTGGCACACAGCCACAAAAGACGAATTAACGCGGTGATTGACTCTTTGCCTTACAGCTACAGAAAAAAGTTTATACGGCTATCAAGTCTGTTGCTCCCAGCTACAAAAACCTAATACGACTATCTATTCTGTGGCGCACAGCCACGAAATATGAATTAACGCGGTTTTCGACTCTTTGGCTTGCAGCTACAGAAAAAAGTTTACACGGCTATCAAGTCTGTTGCTCCCAGCTACAAAAACCTAATACGACAATCTATTCTGTGGCGCACAGCCACAAAATACGAATTAACGCGGTTATTGACTCTTTGCCTTGCAGCTACAGAAAAAAAATCATACGGCTATCAAGTCTGTTGCTCCCAGCTACAAAAACCTAATACGACTGGATATTCTGTGGCGCACAGCCACAAAAGACGAATTAACGCGGTTATTGACTCTTTTCCTTGCAGCTACAGAAAAAAAGGTTTATACGGCTATCAAGTCTGTTGCTACCAGCTACAAGAAAGTAATACGACTATCTATTCTGTGGCGCACAGCCACGAAATACGAATTTACGCGGTTATCGACTCTTTGGCTTGCAGTTACAGAGAACAGTCCATACGGCTATCAAGGCTGTTGCTCCCAGCTACAAAAACCTAATACGACAATCTATTCTGTGGCGCACAGCCACAAAATACGAATTAACGCTGTTATCGACTTTTTGGCTTGCAGTTACAGAGAACAGTTCATACGGCTATCAAATCTGTTGCTCCCAGCTACAAAAACTTAATACAACTATCTTTTCTGTGGTGCACAACCACAAAGTACGAATTAACGCGGTTATTGACTCATTGGCTTGCAGCTACAGAAAAAAAGCTTATACGGCTACCAAGTGTGTTGCTCACAGCTACAAGAACCTAAGACGACTATATATTCTGTGGCGCACAGCCACAAAAGACAAATTAACGCGGTTATTAACTCTTTGCCTTGCAGCTACTGAGAACAGTTCATACGGCTATCAAATTTGTTGCTCCCAGCTACAAAAACCTAATACGACAATCTATTCTGTGGCGCACAGCCACAAAATACGAATCAACGCGGTTATTGACTCTTCATAGACATTATTTCGGAACTACCGCCCGACAATACCGGTACTTGCGCCAGACAATAGCGGGACGACCGCCGATACACGGCGGTAGTACCGGTATTCTCTGGCGCAACTACCGCTTTTGTCGGGCGGTAGTACCGCTTTTTGGAATACAGGCCCACAAAAAACTACCCGCTACCAGAAATAATTTACCACACTTATTTTCATTTAAGAAAAACATTGAAAATCAATAATATTTATTCGCAAGTTAAAATTTCCACAAACGAATTATTACAAACAACGCAAAAAATGTGTACTGTATCAATTGGGAAAAAACTCGAGAAAGTTTAGACAAACTTAAGTCTCACGGAAAAACTTAAGTAAAATATTGACAGATGATCAATTCATACTACATAATTCGAGAAACAAGTTATTTCAGTTATTTAAATACGATAATTAACGAAATATCTCGATTGTGACTCATTAAAAAATTCATAACAAGAATAAATCAAGCGAAATAAGTCCATTATTTTGTGGAGGGGGGGGCTTTTACAAAATGACTAGAATATACAGAAAAAGTAGAACAGTCTCTCGCTCTGTCTCTCGCTGGAATCGAACCTACGAGCAAAAGTTTGGTAGCAGGACGGTAACCACTGCGCTATTAGAGCACATAACCGGCAAGCTTTGGAATCAAAGATATGTCCGCGTACACGGCGGAAAGTAAGATATACAGTACCTTCTCGCCTTTTCGTTGGTGACGACTATATTAATGATGACCGAGCAACTGTAGCAGACCTATTTGGTCCACTGTATCTTCCTTCCAACTCGTGTGTACAGTTCCCAGATCACGATCGAGACATGCATCATCTGGAAAAATAGGAATATTGTTCACACTATCGATCATACTCTTTTTCACCCATATGTAGCTCTCCAAAATACCTCATACACCCGATACTTTTCTAGAATATTCTCACATTCACATAGCAAAACTCTTATGAATCTTGATGACACTATCCAGTAGAAAATGGTGTTGGAATATAGCATTTATGATCTAATTCGACAAAAGTTTTTCTCTGAATCTCTCTTAGACAGTTTCGAAGGAGATAAAAGACAGTTTCACTGATACTGAAACAAATATCTCTCTCTCCCTCTCTCTCTCTCTCTCTCTCTCTATCTCTCTCTCTCTCAGTCTCACTCTTCCCACACACCTCTGTCTTCCCACCCATCCAACATTCTATTTTGAAATTAAGATGATACACACATTACTATCTATCATAAATGCAACCAACCTCTCTGGACTTCAGTTTCTCCGCGAAATGGTTCATTTTGCGATTGATTCGCCGGTTCCAATCATCAGCCGGTTCTGCTGTTCTGCAAAACATGAATTATAAGTAAACTCTAGTCAAAAATGACATAAATTTGGTCCAACTTGAACTACTGCAGCTCATGTTTCAGAAAAACTTAGGTGATATAGAAAAGCGGATCGAGTTTCTATTAACACACACTATTCTAGATGCTAGATCTAAGTATGGTTGGCCATAGTTTTGCAATACTACTAAGGTCAAGTCAAAAATAACGAAATTGGTCTAGTTTGCGGTCTAGTTTTGTAACGAGAAACTAGAAATATGGGTATAAATCTCATATATGGAGCGGTAAATCTACTAGCTACCCAAAGTCGACAAGGGGCAAGAAACATCAATCGATATCCATGGCTCGAAAAACCAAAACAGTCAAAGGAAGAGGGTGCGGGTTTTTAACTAAAGATGAGCTGTGGCAGTTTTCGGTTTGATCTGTACCACTACGGATAAATCAACTCTTTCAAAAGTGGCAGTATATACTCCCTTTCTTTCACAAGCACCCTCTTACAGTAACCGGTTAACTATGTTTATCGGCGATGAGCTGAAACTAGGATCGCGCTCTCCATGGCAAGCCAGTACAGTATATGGTAAACTATCTCACTATGTTTGTAGTCTGAGCTCGCAGATTTCTATAAGAAATTCGGACCTATGTCGTGCTTCGTGATCAAACTACAACCAACTATTGTATCTCACATGCTTACGTAAATAAATCTCAAAAAAAAAACAAGATTTGGTCATTACCAATCATACGATACGTATCTGACGCGCATTGATGTCAGAGGTCTACATATTATAAATATATAACTCTTTACCTAATGAGGCTTGGCACTCCCACCTCACGGAAGGTTGAAACTTGCACCTACACTTATTATAATAATGCTGGTACGGGGGAAATTTCCACCAGTGGCGTTATGGACGTCCCCCCCCCTACCAATTTACATTTTTCTGTTCCGGAACTACTGCAAGTGCGGCTGAGAACCAAACTACAACGTAGAGAGGGTGGAAAATACAAATTTGCCCGCCACATACGAAAACGTGAAACGTAAAGTTTTGTTCGAGTAACGTGTGCACCGCTACTAAAGTTTATTTTTACGTCAATCTCTTGTTCACTTTTTGTACTTTTCCGCAGATAGGAAAGGTTGTAAAGTAGAAAAAAAGCTTACCTGCACCAGATTCCCACCATCCCTTTCCATTTGAAAATGCGGAAGCTTCATCTTCCACGGAGATGTCCACCTCCCTAAAAAATGAAAAATAAATTGCGTTTCACACATACATGACCCATTAGAGTGATGTTTTGAAGCTGCAGACAAGCTTTAACATACTTTCCCATGTTTGAGTTTTATCCGCAATCACAGCATAAGTTCTGTTACTAATCTAAAATGCAGAATATCAGTAGGAATGGCATGGACTAAAACAATTTCTACAAACTACAAACTACACACGCGGAGAACCGATGTAAACTTATATTAAAACGTTTCAGGAGTTCCGTTGCTACGTATTTTGAATTATTCCCAACTTGTTATGTTTACTGAAATGTTCAATACGTATTTCATCATCCTTCATCGTATGGGGAAGGCAGAAAGATAATTTTGTCTGATTTGACAGAACACGTGCGCATGTTCTAGTTTTACTACATAAATTTAACCACATACCTCAAAGCTTTCCCCTGCAAGATGAACTTCCTATTGATAACCATGAATCCATGGATACTGATCTGAAATTTACTGATCTGAAAAACACTTTCATACAACATAACAACTAACAAAACGGAAATTCTTACGAAAATATAATTTACGTGTAAGTGAGAGATGACTGTCCGAAAATTAGTATAAAACAATCAAAATTACTACTAGTTAAAAAGACTAGGATTCCACTTTCAATATGTTACATATTAGTTTGAAAATTTTAGAAATAGCTCTAAAAGTACAAAATTCAAATCAAATAAAACTGACTTCTTCCTACAACCAAGCACATAAGAATAACATTCTAAACTAATCTATTTATTTTAATTGAAGTTAGAAGTTACCAGTTGCAAAATAAGAAAAAAATATATAAAGAGAACAGCCGACCGACGAGCGGTTGCGCAGACGAGAAGTGGAGGGCGATTCGAAAACAATTATCAATCAATAACATATTATCCGGCGGTAGTACCGCTCACAGGGCCCCCTGCCCCGGCCGGTTATTCTGCTGCGGTAGTACCGGTATTGTCGCGCGGTAGTACCGATTTTGGCTATTGTCCCGCGGTACTACCGACAGAATGTCTGAGTTTGCCTTGCAGCTACAGAAAAAAAATCATACGGCTATCAAGTCTGTTGCTCCCAGCTACAAAAACCTAATACGACTTTATATTCTGTGGCGCACAGACACAAAAGACAAATTAACGCGGTTATTGACTCTTTGCCTTGCAGCTACAGAAAAAAGTTTATACGGCTATCAAGTGTGTTGCTCACAGCTACAAGAACCTAATACGACTGAATATTCTGTGGCGCACAGCCACAAAAGACGAATTAAGGCGGTTATTGACTCTTTGCCTTGCAGCTACAGAAAAAAAGGTTTGTACGGCTATCAGGTCTGTTGCTCCCAGCTACAAGAAAGTAATACGACTATCTATTCTGTGGCGCACAGCCACGAAATACGAATTAACGCGGTTATCGACTCTTTGGCTTGCAGCTACAGAAAAAAGTTTACACGGCTATCAAGTCTGTTGCTCCCAGCTACAAAAACCTAATACGACAATCTATTCTGTGGTGCACAACCACAAAGTACGAATTAACGCTGTTATCGACTCTTTGGCTTGCAGTTACAGAGAACAGTTCATACGGCTATCAAATCTGTTGCTCCCAGCTACAAAAACTCAATACAACTATCTTTCCTGTGGTGCACAACCAGAAAGTACGAATTAACGCGGTTATTGACTCTGTGGCTTGCAGCTACAAAAAAAAGCTTATACGGCTACCAAGTGTGTTGCTCACAGCTACAAGAACCTAAGACGACTATATATTCTGTGGCGCACAGCCACGAAATACGAATTAACGCGGTTATCGACTCTTTGGCTTGCAGCTACAGAAAAAAGTTTATACGGCTATCAATTCTGTTGCTCCCAGCTACGAAAACCTAATACGACTTTATATTCTGTGGCGCACAGCCACAAAAGACAAATTAACGCGGTTATTGACTCTTTGCCATGCATTTACAGAAAACAGTTTATACGGCTATCAAGTCTGTTGCTCCCAGCTACAAAAACCTAATACGACTATCTATTCTGTGGCGCACAGCCACGAAATACGAATTAACGCGGTTATCGACTCATTAGCTTGCAGCTACAGAAAAAAGTTTATACGGCTATCAAGTCTGTTGCTCCCAGCTACAAAAACCTAATACGACAATCTATTCTGTGGTGCACAACCACAAAGTACGAATTAACGCGGTTATTGACTCTTTG
Organism: Litoditis marina; assembly: GCA_964036275.1. Taxonomy (NCBI): domain Eukaryota; kingdom Metazoa; phylum Nematoda; class Chromadorea; order Rhabditida; family Rhabditidae; genus Litoditis; species Litoditis marina. Next base: position 156,501 of record CAXIWQ010000012.1, read on the forward strand.
CCTTGCAGCTACAGAAAAAAGTTTATACGGCTATCAAGTGTGTTGCTCACAGCTACAAGAACCTAATACGACTGAATATTCTGTGGCGCACAGCCACAAAAGACGAATTAACGCGGTTATTGACTCTTTGCCTTGCAGCTACAGAGAACAGTTCATACGGCTATCAAATATGTTGCTCCCAGCTACAAAAACCTAATACGACAATCTATTCTGTGGCGCACAGCCACAAAAGACGAATTAAGGCGGTTATTGACTCTTTGCCTTGCAGCCACAGAAAAAAGGTTTGTACGGCTATCAAGTCTGTTGCTCCCAGCTACAAGAAAGTAATACGACTATCTATTCTGTGGCGCACAGCCACAAAGTACGAATTAACGCTGTTATCGACTCTTTGGCTTGCAGTTACAGAGAACAGTTCATACGGCTATCAAATCTGTTGCTCCCAGCTACAAAAACTCAATACAACTATCTTTCCTGTGGTGCACAACCAGAAAGTACGAATTAACGCGGTTATTGACTCTGTGGCTTGCAGCTACAAAAAAAAAGCTTATACGGCTACCAAGTGTGTTGCTCACAGCTACAAGAACCTAAGACGACTATATATTCTGTGGCGCACAGCCACGAAATACGAATTAACGCGGTTATCGACTCTTTGGCTTGCAGCTACAGGAAAAAAGTTTATACGGCTATCAATTCTGTTGCTCCCAGCTACGAAAACCTAATACGACTTTATATTCTGTGGCGCACAGCCACAAAAGACAAATTAACGCGGTTATTGACTCTTTGCCATGCATTTACAGAAAACAGTTTATACGGCTATCAAGTCTGTTGCTCCCAGCTACAAAAACCTAATACGACTATCTATTCTGTGGCGCACAGCCACGAAATACGAATTAACGCGGTTATCGACTCATTAGCTTGCAGCTACAGAAAAAAGTTTATACGGCTATCAAGTCTGTTGCTCCCAGCTACAAAAACCTGATACGACAATCTATTCTGTGGTGCACAACCACAAAGTACGAATTAACGCGGTTATTGACTCTTTGCCTTGCAGCTACAGAAAAAAGTTTATACGGCTATCAAGTGTGTTGCTCACAGCTACAAGAACCTAATACGACTGAATATTCTGTGGCGCACAGCCACAAAAGACGAATTAACGCGGTTATTGACTCTTTGCCTTGCAGCTACAGAGAACAGTTCATACGGCTATCAAATCTGTTGCTCCCAGCTACAAAAACCTAACACGACAATCTATTCTGTGGCGCACAGCCACAAAATACGAATCAACGCGGTTATTGACTCTTTGCCTTGCAGCTACAGAAAAAAAAATCATACGGCTATCAAGTCTGTTGCTCCCAGCTACAAAAACCTAATACGACTTTATATTCTGTGGCGCACAGACACAAAAGACAAATTAACGCGGTTATTGACTCTTTGCTTTGCAGCTACAGAAAAAAGTTTATACGGCTATCAAGTGTGTTGCTCACAGCTACAAGAACCTAATACGACTGAATATTCTGTGGCGCACAGCCACAAAAGACGAATTAAGGCGGTTATTGACTCTTTGCCTTGCAGCTACAGAAAAAAGGTTTGTACGGCTATCAAGTCTGTTGCTCCCAGCTACAAGAAAGTAATACGACTATCTATTCTGTGGCGCACAGCCACGAAATACGAATTTACGCGGTTATCGACTCTTTGGCTTGCATTTACAGAAAACAGTTCATACGACTATCAAGTCTGTTGCTCCCAGCTACAAAAACCTAATACGACAATCTATTCTGTGGCGCACAGCCACGAAATACAAATTAACGCGGTTATCGACTCTTTGGCTTGCAGCTACAGAAAAAAGTTTACACGGCTATCAAGTCTGTTGCTCACAGCTACAAGAACCTAATACGACTGAATATTCTGTGGTGCACAACCACAAAGTACGAATTAACGCTGTTATCGACTCTTTGGCTTGCAGTTACAGAGAACAGTTCATACGGCTATCAAATATGTTACTCCCAGCTACAAAAACTTAATACAACTATCTTTCCTGTGGTGCACAACCAGAAAGTACGAATTAACGCTGTTATCGACTCTTTGGCTTGCAGTTACAGAGAACAGTTCATAAGGCTATCAAATCTGTTGCTCCCAGCTACAAAAACTTAATACAACTATCTTTCCTGTGGTGCACAACCAGAAAGTACGAATTAACGCGGTTATTGACTCTTTGCCTTGCAGCTACAGAAAAAAAATCATACGGCTATCAAGTCTGTTGCTCCCAGCTACAAAAACCTAATACGACTTTATATTCTGTGGCACACAGCCACAAAAGACGAATTAACGCGGTTGTTGACTCTTTTCCTTGCAGCTATAGAAAAAAAGGTTTATACGGCTATCAAGTCTGTTGCTCCCAGCTACAAAAACCTTATACGACAATCTATTCTGTGGTGCACAACCACAAAGTACAAATTAACGCTGTTATCGAATCTTTGGCTTGCAGTTACAGAGAACAGTTCATACGGCTATCAAGTCTGTTGCTCCCAGCTACAAAAACCTAATACGACAATCTATTCTGTGGCGCACAGCCACAAAAGACGAATTAACGCGGTTATTGACTCTTTGCCTTGCAGCTACAGAAAAAAAATCATACGGCTATCAAGTCTGTTGCTCCCAGCTACAAAAACCTAATACGACTGAATATTCTGTGGCGCACAGCCACAAAAGACGAATTAACGCGGTTATTGACTCTTTTCCTTGCAGCTACAGAAAAAAGGTTTATACGGCTATCAAGTCTGTTGCTCCCAGCTACAAGAAAGTAATACGACTATCTATTCTGTGGCGCACAGCCACGAAATACGAATTTACGCGGTTATCGACTCTTTGGCTTGCAGTTACAGAGAACAGTCCATACGGCTATCAAGGCTGTTGCTCCCAGCTACAAAAACCTAATACGACAATCTATTCTGTGGCGCACAGCCACAAAATACGAATTAACGCTGTTATCGACTCTTTGGCTTGCAGTTACAGAGAACAGTTCATACGGCTATCAAATCTGTTGCTCCCAGCTACAAAAACTTAATACAACTATCTTTTCTGTGGTGCACAACCACAAAGTACGAATTAACGCGGTTATTGACTCACTGGCTTGCAGCTACAGAAAAAAGCTTATACGGCTACCAAGTGTGTTGCTCACAGCTACAAGAACCTAAGACGACTATATATTCTGTGGCGCACAGCCACAAAAGACAAATTAACGCGGTTATTAACTCTTTGCCTTGCAGCTACTGAGAACAGTTCATACGGCTATCAAATCTGTTGCTCCCAGCTACAAAAACCTAATACGACAATCTATTCTGTGGCGCACAGCCACAAAATACGAATCAACGCGGTTATTGACTCTTTGCCTTGCAGCTACACAAAAAAAAAATCATACGGCTATCAAGTCTGTTGCTCCCAGCTACAAAAACCTAATACGACAATCTATTCTGTGGCGCACAGACACAAAAGACAAATTAACGCGGTTATTGACTCTTTGCCTTGCAGCTACAGAAAAAAGTGTATACGGCTATCAAGTGTGTTGCTCACAGCTACAAGAACCTAATACGACTGAATATTCTGTGGCGCACAGCCACAAAAGACGAATTAACGCGGTTATTGACTCTTTTCCTTGCAGCTACAGAAAAAAAGGTTTATACGGCTATCAAGTCTGTTGCTCCCAGCTACAAAAACCTTATACGACAATCTATTTTGTGGTGCACAACCACAAAGTACGAATTAACGCTGTTATCGAATCTTTGGCTTGCAGTTACAGAGAACAGTTCATACGGCTATCAAATCTGTTGCTCCCAGCTACAAAAACTTAATACAACTATCTTTCCTGTGGTGCACAACCAGAAAGTACGAATTAACGCGGTTATTGACTCTGTGGCTTGCAGCTACAAAAAAAAGCTTATACGGCTACCAAGTGTGTTGCTCACAGCTACAAGAACCTAAGACGACTATATATTCTGTGGCGCACAGCCACGAAATATGAATTAACGCGGTTATCGACTCTTTGGCTTGCAGCTACAGAAAAAAGTTTACACGGCTATCAAGTCTGTTGCTCCCAGCTACAAAAACCTAATACGACAATCTATTCTGTGGCGCACAGCCAAAAAATACGAATTAACGCGGTTATTGACTCTTTTCCTTGCAGCTACAGAAAAAAGGTTTATACGGCTATCAAGTCTGTTGCTCCCAGCTACAAGAAAGTAATACGACTATCTATTCTGTGGCGCACAGCCACGAAATACGAATTTACGCGGTTATCGACTCTTTGGCTTGCAGTTACAGAGAACAGTCCATACGGCTATCAAGGCTGTTGCTCCCAGCTACAAAAACCTAATACGACAATCTATTCTGTGGCGCACAGCCACAAAATACGAATTAACGCTGTTATCGACTCTTTGGCTTGCAGTTACAGAGAACAGTTCATACGGCTATCAAATCTGTTGCTCCCAGCTACAAAAACTTAATACAACTATCTTTTCTGTGGTGCACAACCACAAAGTACGAATTAACGCGGTTATTGACTCACTGGCTTGCAGCTACAGAAAAAAGCTTATACGGCTACCAAGTGTGTTGCTCACAGCTACAAGAACCTAAGACGACTATATATTCTGTGGCGCACAGCCACAAAAGACAAATTAACGCGGTTATTAACTCTTTGCCTTGCAGCTACTGAGAACAGTTCATACGGCTATCAAATCTGTTGCTCCCAGCTACAAAAACCTAATACGACAATCTATTCTGTGGCGCACAGCCACAAAATACGAATCAACGCGGTTATTGACTCTTTGCCTTGCAGCTACACAAAAAAAAAATCATACGGCTATCAAGTCTGTTGCTCCCAGCTACAAAAACCTAATACGACAATCTATTCTGTGGCGCACAGACACAAAAGACAAATTAACGCGGTTATTGACTCTTTGCCTTGCAGCTACAGAAAAAAGTGTATACGGCTATCAAGTGTGTTGCTCACAGCTACAAGAACCTAATACGACTGAATATTCTGTGGCGCACAGCCACAAAAGACGAATTAACGCGGTTATTGACTCTTTTCCTTGCAGCTACAGAAAAAAAGGTTTATACGGCTATCAAGTCTGTTGCTCCCAGCTACAAAAACCTTATACGACAATCTATTTTGTGGTGCACAACCACAAAGTACGAATTAACGCTGTTATCGAATCTTTGGCTTGCAGTTACAGAGAACAGTTCATACGGCTATCAAATCTGTTGCTCCCAGCTACAAAAACTTAATACAACTATCTTTCCTGTGGTGCACAACCAGAAAGTACGAATTAACGCGGTTATTGACTCTGTGGCTTGCAGCTACAAAAAAAAGCTTATACGGCTACCAAGTGTGTTGCTCACAGCTACAAGAACCTAAGACGACTATATATTCTGTGGCGCACAATCACAAAAAACAAATTAACGCGGTTATTGACTCTTTGCCTTGCAGCTACAGAGAACAGTTCATACGGCTATCAAATCTATTGCTCCCAGCTACAAAACCTAATACGACAATCTATTTATGTGGCGCACAGCCAACAAATACGAATTAACGCGGTTATTGACTATTTGCCTTGCAGCTACAGAAAAAAAATCATACGGCTATCAAGTCTGTTGCTCCCAGCTACAAAAACCTAATACGACTTTATATTCTGTGGCACACAGCCACAAAAGACGAATTAACGCGGTGATTGACTCTTTGCCTTGCAGCTACAGAAAAAAAAGGTTTATACGGCTATCAAGTCTGTTGCTCCCAGCTACAAAAACCTTATACGACAATCTATTTTGTGGTGCACAACCACAAAGTACGAATTAACGCTGTTATCGAATCTTTGGCTTGCAGTTACAGAGAACAGTTCATACGGCTATCAAATCTGTTGCTCCCAGCTACAAAAACTTAATACAACTATCTTTCCTGTGGTGCACAACCAGAAAGTACGAATTAACGCGGTTATTGACTCTGTGGCTTGCAGCTACAAAAAAAGCTTATACGGCTACCAAGTGTGTTGCTCACAGCTACAAGAACCTAAGACGACTATATATTCTGTGGCGCACAACCACAAAAAACAAATTAACGCGGTTATTGACTCTTTGCCTTGCAGCTACAGAGAACAGTTCATACGGCTATCAAATCTATTGCTCCCAGCTACAAAAACCTAATACGACAATCTATTATGTGGCGCACAGCCAACAAATACGAATTAACGCGGTTATTGACTATTTGCCTTGCAGCTACAGAAAAAAAATCATACGGCTATCAAGTCTGTTGCTCCCAGCTACAAAAACCTAATACGACTTTATATTCTGTGGCACACAGCCACAAAAGACGAATTAACGCGGTGATTGACTCTTTGCCTTGCAGCTACAGAAAAAAGTTTATACGGCTATCAAGTCTGTTGCTCCCAGCTACAAAAACCTAATACGACAATCTATTCTGTGGCGCACAGCCACGAAATATGAATTAACGCGGTTATCGACTCTTTGGCTTGCAGCTACAGAAAAAAGTTTATACGGCTATCAAGTCTGTTGCTCCCAGCTACAAAAACCTAATACGACTATCTATTCTGTGGCGCACAGCCACGAAATACGAATTTACGCGGTTATCGACTCTTTGGCTTGCAGTTACAGAGAACAGTCCATACGGCTATCAAGGCTGTTGCTCCCAGCTACAAAAACCTAATACGACAATCTATTCTGTGGCGCACAGCCACAAAATACGAATTAACGCTGTTATCGACTTTTTGGCTTGCAGTTACAGAGAACAGTTCATACGGCTATCAAATCTGTTGCTCCCAGCTACAAAAACTTAATACAACTATCTTTTCTGTGGTGCACAACCACAAAGTACGAATTAACGCGGTTATTGACTCATTGGCTTGCAGCTACAGAAAAAAAGCTTATACGGCTACCAAGTGTGTTGCTCACAGCTACAAGAACCTAAGACGACTATATATTCTGTGGCGCACAGCCACAAAAGACAAATTAACGCGGTTATTAACTCTTTGCCTTGCAGCTTCTGAGAACAGTTCATACGGTTATCAAATTTGTTGCTCCCAGCTACAAAAACCTAATACGACAATCTATTCTGTGGCGCACAGCCACAAAATACGAATCAACGCGGTTATTGACTCTTTGCCTTGCAGCTGCAGAAAAAAAAATCATACGGCTATCAAGTCTGTTGCTCCCAGCTACAAAAACCTAATACGACTTTATATTCTGTGGCGCACAGACACAAAAGACAAATTAACGCGGTTATTGACTCTTTGCCTTGCAGCTACAGAAAAAAGTTTATACGGCTATCAAGTGTGTTGCTCACAGCTACAAGAACCTAATACGACTGAATATTCTGTGGCGCACAGCCACAAAAGACGAATTAAGGCGGTTATTGACTCTTTGCCTTGCAGCTACAGAAAAAAAAGGTTTGTACGGCTATCAGGTCTGTTGCTCCCAGCTACAAGAAAGTAATACGACTATCTATTCTGTGGCGCACAGCCACGAAATACGAATTTACGCGGTTATCGACTCTTTGGCTTGCATTTACAGAGAACAGTTCATACGGCTATCAAGTCTGTTGCTCCCAGCTACAAAAACCTAATACGATAATCTATTCTGTGGCGCACAGCCACGAAATACGAATTAACGCGGTTATCGACTCTTTGGCTTGCAGCTACAGAAAAAAGTTTACACGGCTATCAAGTCTGTTGCTCCCAGCTACAGAAACCTAATACGACAATCTATTCTGTGGTGCACAACCACAAAGTACGAATTAACGCTGTTATCGACTCTTTGGCTTGCAGTTACAGAGAACAGTTCATACGGCTATCAAATCTGTTGCTCCCAGCTACAAAAACTCAATACAACTATCTTTCCTGTGGTGCACAACCAGAAAGTACGAATTAACGCGGTTATTGACTCTGTGGCTTGCAGCTACAAAAAAAAGCTTATACGGCTACCAAGTGTGTTGCTCACAGCTACAAGAACCTAAGACGACTATATATTCTGTGGCGCACAGCCACGAAATATGAATTAACGCGGTTATCGACTCTTTGGCTTGCAGCTACAGAAAAAAGTTTACACGGCTATCAAGTCTGTTGCTCCCAGCTACAAAAACCTAATACGACAATCTATTCTGTGGCGCACAGCCAAAAAATACGAATTAACGCGGTTATTGACTCTTTTCCTTGCAGCTACAGAAACAAAGGTTTATACGGCTATCAAGTCTGTTGCTCCCAGCTACAAGAAAGTAATACGACTATCTATTCTGTGGCGCACAGCCACGAAATACGAATTTACGCGGTTATCGACTCTTTGGCTTGCAGTTACAGAGAACAGTCCATACGGCTATCAAGGCTGTTGCTCCCAGCTACAAAAACCTAATACGACAATCTATTCTGTGGCGCACAGCCACAAAATACGAATTAACGCTGTTATCGACTTTTTGGCTTGCAGTTACAGAGAACAGTTCATACGGCTATCAAATCTGTTGCTCCCAGCTACAAAAACTTAATACAACTATCTTTTCTGTGGTGCACAACCACAAAGTACGAATTAACGCGGTTATTGACTCATTGGCTTGCAGCTACAGAAAAAAAGCTTATACGGCTACCAAGTGTGTTGCTCACAGCTACAAGAACCTAAGACGACTATATATTCTGTGGCGCACAGCCACAAAAGACAAATTAACGCGGTTATTAACTCTTTGCCTTGCAGCTACTGAGAACAGTTCATACGGCTATCAAATTTGTTGCTCCCAGCTACAAAAACCTAATACGACAATCTATTCTGTGGCGCGCAGCCACAAAATACGAATCAACGCGGTTATTGACTCTTTGCCTTGCAGCTACAGAAAAAAAAATCATACGGCTATCAAGTCTGTTGCTCCCAGCTACAAAAACCTAATACGACTTTATATTCTGTGGCGCACAGACACAAAAGACAAATTAACGCGGTTATTGACTCTTTGCCTTGCAGCTACAGAAAAAGTTTATACGGCTATCAAGTGTGTTGCTCACAGCTACAAGAACCTAATACGACTGAATATTCTGTGGCGCACAGCCACAAAAGACGAATTAAGGCGGTTATTGACTCTTTGCCTTGCAGCTGCAGAAAAAAAGGTTTGTACGGCTATCAGGTCTGTTGCTCCCAGCTACAAGAGAGTAATACGACTATCTATTCTGTGGCGCACAGCCACGAAATACGAATTTACGCGGTTATCGACTCTTTGGCTTGCATTTACAGAGAACAGTTCATACGGCTATCAAGTCTGTTGCTCCCAGCAACAAAAACCTAATACGATAATCTATTCTGTGGCGCACAGCCACGAAATACGAATTAACGCGGTTATCGACTCTTTGGCTTGCAGCTACAGAAAAAAAGTTTACACGGCTATCAAGTCTGTTGCTCCCAGCTACAGAAACCTAATACGACAATCTATTATGTGGTGCACAACCACAAAGTACGAATTAACGCTGTTATCGACTCTTTGGCTTGCAGTTACAGAGAACAGTTCATACGGCTATCAAATCTGTTGCTCCCAGCTACAAAAACTCAATACAACTATCTTTCCTGTGGTGCACAACCAGAAAGTACGAATTAACGCGGTTATTGACTCTGTGGCTTGCAGCTATAAAAAAAAAGCTTATACGGCTACCAAGTGTGTTGCTCACAGCTACAAGAACCTAAGACGACTATATATTCTGTGGCGCACAACCACAAAAAACAAATTAACGCGGTTATTGACTCTTTGCCTTGCAGCTACAGAGAACAGTTCATACGGCTATCAAATCTATTGCTCCCAGCTACAAAAACCTAATACGACAATCTATTATGTGGCGCACAGCCAAAAAATACGAATTAACGCGGTTATTGACTATTTGCCTTGCAGCTACAGAAAAAAAATCATACGGCTATCAAGTCTGTTGCTCCCAGCTACAAAAACCTAATACGACTTTATATTCTGTGGCACACAGCCACAAAAGACGAATTAACGCGGTGATTGACTCTTTGCCTTGCAGCTACAGAAAACAGTTATACGGCTATCAAGTCTGTTGCTCCCAGCTACAAAAACCTAATACGACAATCTATTCTGTGGCGCACAGCCACGAAATATGAATTAACGCGGTTATCGACTCTTTGGCTTGCAGCTACAGAAAAAAGTTTACACGGCTATCAAGTCTGTTGCTCCAGCTACAAAAACCTAATACGACAATCTATTCTGTGGCGCACAGCCAAAAAATACGAATTAACGCGGTTATTGACTCTTTGCCTTGCAGCTACAGAAAAAAAATCATACGGCTATCAAGTCTGTTGCTCCCAGCTACAAAAACCTAATACGACTGAATATTCTGTGGCGCACAGCCACAAAAGACGAATTAACGCGGTTATTGACTCTTTTCCTTGCAGCTACAGAAACAAAGGTTTATACGGCTATCAAGTCTGTTGCTCCCAGCTACAAGAAAGTAATACGACTATCTATTCTGTGGCGCACAGCCACGAAATACGAATTTACGCGGTTATCGACTCTTTGGCTTGCAGTTACAGAGAACAGTCCATACGGCTATCGAGGCTGTTGCTCCCAGCTACAAAAACCTAATACGACAATCTATTCTGTGGCGCACAGCCACAAAATACGAATTAACGCTGTTATCGACTTTTTGGCTTGCAGTTACAGAGAACAGTTCATACGGCTATCAAATCTGTTGCTCCCAGCTACAAAAACTTAATACAACTATCTTTTCTGTGGTGCACAACCACAAAGTACGAATTAACGCGGTTATTGACTCATTGGCTTGCAGCTACAGAAAAAAAGCTTATACGGCTACCAAGTGTGTTGCTCACAGCTACAAGAACCTAAGACGACTATATATTCTGTGGCGCACAGCCACAAAAGACAAATTAACGCGGTTATTAACTCTTTGCCTTGCAGCTACTGAGAACAGTTCATACGGCTATCAAATTTGTTGCTCCCAGCTACAAAAACCTAATACGACAATCTATTCTGTGGCGCACAGCCACAAAATACGAATCAACGCGGTTATTGACTCTTTGCCTTGCAGCTACAGAAAAAAGTTTACACGGCTATCAAGTCTGTTGCTCCCAGCTACAGAAACCTAATACGACAATATATTCTGTGGTGCACAACCACAAAGTACGAATTAACGATGTTATCGACTCTTTGGCTTGCAGTTACAGAAAAAAAATCATACGGCTATCAAGTCTGTTGCTCCCAGCTACAAAAACCTAATACGACTTTATATTCTGTGGCACACAGCCACAAAAGACGAATTAACGCGGTGATTGACTCTTTGCCTTGCAGCTACAGAAAAAAGTTTATACGGCTATCAAGTCTGTTGCTCCAGCTACAAAAACCTAATACGACAATCTATTCTGTGGCGCACAGCCACGAAATATGAATTAACGCGGTTATCGACTCTTTGGCTTGCAGCTACAGAAAAAAGTTTACACGGCTATCAAGTCTGTTGCTCCCAGCTACAAAAACCTAATACGACAATCTATTATGTGGCGCACAGCCAAAAAATACGAATTAACGCGGTTATTGACTCTTTGCCTTGCAGCTACAGAAAACAAATCATACGGCTATCAAGTCTGTTGCTCCCAGCTACAAAAACCTAATACGACTGAATATTCTGTGGCGCACAGCCACAAAAGACGAATTAACGCGGTTATTGACTCTTTTCCTTGCAGCTACAGAAACAAAGGTTTATACGGCTATCAAGTCTGTTGCTCCCAGCTACAAGAAAGTAATACGACTATCTATTCTGTGGCGCACAGCCACGAAACACGAATTTACGCGGTTATCGACTCTTTGGCTTGCAGTTACAGAGAACAGTTCATACGGCTATCAAATCTATTGCTCCCAGCTACAAAAACCTAATACGACAATCTATTATGTGGCGCACAGCCAAAAAATACGAATTAACGCGGTTATTGACTATTTGCCTTGCAGCTACAGAAAAAAAATCATACGGCTATCAAGTCTGTTGCTCCCAGCTACAAAAACCTAATACGACTTTATATTCTGTGGCACACAGCCACAAAAGACGAATTAACGCGGTGATTGACTCTTTGCCTTGCAGCTACAGAAAAAAGTTTATACGGCTATCAAGTCTGTTGCTCCCAGCTACAAAAACCTAATACGACAATCTATTCTGTGGCGCACAGCCACGAAATATGAATTAACGCGGTTATCGACTCTTTGGCTTGCAGCTACAGAAAAAGTTTACACGGCTATCAAGTCTGTTGCTCCCAGCTACAAAAACCTAATACGACAATCTATTCTGTGGCGCACAGCCAAAAAATACGAATTAACGCGGTTATTGACTCTTTGCCTTGCAGCTACAGAAAAAAAATCATACGGCTATCAAGTCTGTTGCTCCCAGCTACAAAAACCTAATACGACTGAATATTCTGTGGCGCACAGCCACAAAAGACAAATTAACGCGGTTATTGACTCTTTTCCTTGCAGCTACAGAAACAAAGGTTTATACGGCTATCAAGTCTGTTGCTCCCAGCTACAAGAAAGTAATACGACTATCTATTCTGTGGCGCACAGCCACGAAATACGAATTTACGCGGTTATCGACTCTTTGGCTTGCAGTTACAGAGAACAGTCCATACGGCTATCGAGGCTGTTGCTCCCAGCTACAAAAACCTAATACGACAATCTATTCTGTGGCGCACAGCCACAAAATACGAATTAACGCTGTTATCGACTTTTTGGCTTGCAGTTACAGAGAACAGTTCATACGGCTATCAAATCTGTTGCTCCCAGCTACAAAAACTTAATACAACTATCTTTTCTGTGGTGCACAACCACAAAGTACGAATTAACGCGGTTATTGACTCATTGGCTTGCAGCTACAGAAAAAAAGCTTATA